>CAUYQV010099905.1:0-25164 GCA_963574575.1 Galagoides demidoff | reverse complement strand
CTGAAAAGTATAAACTGAAATGTTTCAAGCCTAAGGGAAGAGGGTCAGGAGGACAACCTAGCAAAATGAACAATTTGACATGGAAGGTAATTGTGAATTACTCCAGGTTTATAAAAAGTAGAGTAACAGGATTATAGCAGCCAGTCTTGAAAAAGAGTTCCTGCTGCTCAGTAAAGGTAAGACTAGAAGCAAAACAGCAGACCAGGAGACAATGGCTGACTTAGCTATGGAGGACTAATCTTTAATATCTGGGATTTTTTTTTTTTTAGTTCTACTATCTACTTTTCATAGTTTTTTTTTTTTTTTTGGTCTAATTCTGGGCTATCAGCTGGCTTATTTAGCAGCCATTGAGACTGCTGGTCTATGAACTCCTATGCCCTTGAGGGTGTTTCAAACCTGTCCTGGTCAAAAACCAGATAACCCATCTTTATCCTTCATTCCCTCATTCATGAATACATCAATCCATCAAATAGTAACAACCACTATCTTGACTAGGCTCTGAAATAATTTGGAAAAGACTAAGACATAGCCATGGCCTAGAAAGGGTTTATAGACTTCCGAGATAAACAAATTAAAAAAAAACTCGTAGACTCTAAGTACTACGAGAGAGGAATGAACAAAATTCTGTGTCAGGGGTTGAAAACAGTGCAAACCAGGCTTCATTTGGCTAGCAAATGTTTTGTTTGGCCCACATGGTGTTTTATTTTGTTTGTCAGATTAGGTGCCAATATGTAAAAATTAGGACATTTCACAAAAATACCCAGATTCCTAGCTTCTGGTAAAAATAGAAAGATCTGAGCATACTAGGCCAAATTTGTGCATGGTGGTAACTGGCAGGAGCTGAGCAACAACTGCCCCTTTTAGGCAGAGAGAGCATGAGCTCCCCAGTTTGCCACACTCCTTGCTACCCTCTAATTACTCTTTGACATTGAAGTCAAATATTCACCAGCTTGTGCTATGACTACTTTTATAATAGAGTTAAAGGTAAAAAGATTTTTTTTTACTCAAATCTTTATTAAAACTTAAAACAAAAAGATGTACTTGTAGGACTATGTGTTTCAAGAAAAGTGTGATACAGAAGAATATTCCTAGAGAACACAGACAATTAATTATTCCTTGTTTTAAGATGCAAACAAACATTTCCCATTTATGTTACCTGCCTGACTCCTGCAAACATTTAAATTTGCCATCTCTGTAACACAGGGGAAAAAACTGTTAGTGGCTGAGAGCACACTGGCTTTGGAGTGAGGAAGACGTGACCTTGCTGGCTCCATTACTCACTCACTGTGCAATCTTGGCAAATTATCTAACCACTCCACGCTTCAGTTTCCTCATATGTATTTTTCTTCTTTTTTACTGCTTTCTCAGTTTCCTAATATGTACAGTACAGTAATTATACTACCAGCTTCAGAGGGTTGTTGTGATGAAACAATGAAATCAAGGACATGAGGTGTTCTCAGCTAAAAGCTTGGTGAATACCAAGGGTCAGCTGTCAGTGGTGCAGAGCAGAAGAGAGAGAGGAACCATCTCCAAAGGGAGCCTTAGGTGATGTCTAGGATTTCAATAAAGAGATGAGGAATGAAGGCATGCTTTATGCAGAGAAAGGCCTCAGCAAAACCAGAAAATGAATGGCAAGCATCTTATCCCCATAGCCAAAACCCAGCCTTCACAACGAAGCTGAAAAAGACCTTCTGAAGATTCTGAAAGCCAGGCTGAGGAGAACTATCTAATAAGTCAACATTTCCCAAAAAGTACCATTTTGTGAAGCATTTAGGTGATAAAAATGGAATAGGTCATTAACATTCCATCACAGGGTGAGAAAAAAACGCCCTATTTTAATTCTTTTGCAAACTTTCTAACAAAGAGAAAAGCTTGATCTGATGCTCATTGTAAGTATCTCTCCAATCGTACTTGCCAAAGTCCAGTTTTTGGTTTTTTGGGTTTTTTTTTGTTTTTTTTTTTTTTGAGACGGAGCCTCAAGCTATCCCCCTGGGCAGAGTGCCATGGCATCACAGCTCATAGCAATCTCCAACTCCTGGGTTCAAGCGAGTCTCCTGCCTCCGCCTCCCAAGTAGCTGGGACCACAGGCGCCCGCCACAATGCCCGGCCATGTTTTGGTTGCAACCATCATTGTTGTTTGGCGAGCCTGGGCTGGGGATTCGAACCTGCCACCTTAGGTGTACGTGGCTGGCGCCTTAGCCTCTTGAGCCACAGGTGCTGAGCCAGGCCTAGAAAGTTTTACAGGAAAACCTATGTCACCCCCCTAGGCAGTAAATGTGTCCTGCATAGGTATGCAGAACTCAAGGCTTTAGGTGCTGACAGCTCCGAATGTCAGAGCTTTTCCCAGCCAGACATCAGCCCCCTCTGCTGATGTGAGGGCTCAAACCCTGCTGACATCCTTGGTGTTGGGCAGTCTGTGCCAGTCTGTGCTTTCACAAATGCACGAGGGAATACTAATCCCCTTCTCTTGTTATTCTCATTCACACCAAGCCTGTCTCTACCCTTTCTTTTTATTCTCCTTCACATACAACGTATTGTATTCCTAATAGGATGGTGGTAGTGGAAGCTACCGACGGAGTGACCATGATAAGCCTCACCAGCAGTCTGACAAGAAAGGCAAAGTCATCTGTAAATACTTCGTTGAAGGGCGATGCACATGGGTAAGGAGCCACTTAAAGCACCTGCATGCCTCCAGGTCTCAGGGCAGGAACCACGTGTCCTCTGGGGATTTGGGGAAGGCCATGGTTAGAGTGGGTGAGAGTGATTATGTGACAGCCCTTATTCCTGTGGGAACTCATTAGTACTGAGAGAGACTGGGGCTGTCAGTTCAGAGAGAGGACAACTCACAGCAAAATGACACACATTCATTTTTAAATTTAGGGAAATTTTTTGGGTAAAATTTTCAGCCAAGCCATATGCCCTTGAATGTATTTATAAAAGTTGATGCCAGTGCATAGATAAGCTCTATTTGGGGTTGAACAGGGAATTATTAAAGTATTGAGATAAAAGGGAGGGGGATTAGATGCCTGAAGATGGATAAATGACCACAGAGTTCTGAAGGAAACAAGCATAACCCAGTTAAGTTAGTTCAGCCAGCCAACTTTTTATGTCAATATGAAGGCAGCCGGCCCATAATGACAGATGTATGCTTAGGGAATATTGTACCTGTGCATCTGTTTGGGGGAAGAAATAGGTATTCCAAACAGATACTCCAGGAAGGACTAGCTGATGAGGAATAGAGAACACAAACCTCAGTCCCACTTAGGTGGTAGTTTGTTTAGCCTGTGTTCAAGGGAAACTTCACTGGCTTTAACACACAGACATTTTGTGTGTCAGAATAAGGAGTCTGGGGGTGGGTAAGCAGTACAAGGCTGGCACAGTACACAGTGGCACCCCTGGAGACCTGGCCTCTTTTCTACTTTCTAGTCTGCTATCTTTGAACATGGGGCTTTTGTGTCTTTTGTCATCACAAGAGCTATGAGGAAGGAAAATGGGTGAAAGGATTTTTTCTTTTCCTGAGGCAAGAGTCTCACTTTGTCACCCCTAGTAGAGTGCTGTGGCATCACAGCTCACAGTAATCTCAAACTCTTGGGCCCAAGTGATCCTCAGCCTCTTAAGTAGCTAGGACTACAAGCACCTGCCTCAACACCTGGTTGTTTTTAGAGGTGGGGGTCTCGCTCTTGTTCATGCTGGTCTTGAACCTGTGAGCTCAAGTGATCCGCCTGCCTCTGCCTCCCAGAGTGCTAGGATTATAGGAGTAAGCCACCACACCTTGCCCAAAAGGGTTGTTGTTGTTTTTTTTATATAATAAGTATCTTTCCCAGGGACTTTTGCCTACATCTTTTTGACTGGATCTGCAGGAGAGGCTGGCAAATGGAGTATTTTTAACTAGGCAAATTCTTCCCTAAACAATATTGGAATTCTATTACAAAAGAAACGTGGGCCTGGACATGGGTAGGTGACTAGCCCTGGTTGCCTTACAACAGTAAAAAATAGTGAGTACATGAGAGAGAGGAACAAGAAAAAGAAGAAAAGGGAAGAGAGAGTTAGAAAGAGGCAGGGACTTACTAAGAGGGGAGGCATGGGTGCCGGAGGAAGGGGCAGAGAGAGTAGAGTGAGAGTAATTTGAGGGTGTTGGTGCATGCTCCATCAGAAACTTCATAGATGGGAAAGCAGCATTTGTAATGCTGTAAGCTACACCTTACTGTTTCATTGCTTCTCTTCCAGGGAGACCACTGTAATTTTAGCCATGACATTGAACTCCCAAAGAAGCGAGAACTGTGCAAGTTTTACATCACTGGATTTTGTGCCAGAGCTGAGAACTGCCCCTATATGCACGATATCCTTTGATGCCTGCATGCGGTCTAAATGCAGGGGGCAGGACTTCTCTTTCTGACCTTCGCTGTGCTTTGCTCTCTGTGCCAGGAGTTGTCTGTGCATCTCCATCTGGTTGTGTACCAACATCCACTCTATATCAGGTCTGTTAACTCCCATTCTGCAGATGGGTAAACTGATGTGGACATGCCACGCATATGTTCTCTCTCAAGTATATTCTCAAGACTGGTATGGGTTGCCATGCCATTTCCTTTTTGAGACTTTTTCATCTGGCTTTATACCCTTGGGAAAGTCATTTAACTTCTCTATTCTGTTTGAGGATCAGAGGACACAGCCCCATGGCCTGCATGGTGGAACAGGAGTCTGATAAACTGGGGTCTTTTTTGGGTCAATTGTCAACACTCTGTGCAACTCTGAGCAAATCACTTCACTTCTTTGGGCTTCACTTTCCTCAGCTCCAAAACAAAGGGGGTTGGATTATTATGATTATTATTTTTTTTTTTTTGGCCCGGACTCGGTCTGAACCCACCACCTCTGGCATATGGGGCTGGCGCCCTACCCTTTTGAGCCACAGGCACCGCCCAGGGTTGGATTCTTCCTTTGGGTAGTTCCATGAGATGAAGCATTTGCCTTAATTTGCCATGAACGTGATTTTCCATGTAAGTTGTACCACACAACTGGAAACTGCATCAATGGTGATGATTGCATGTTCTCCCATGACCCTCTGACTGAAGAGACAAGAGAGCTCTTGGATAAGGTAATGCCTGGGAGGTAATGTGGGGGGCCCATGGCTAATGGGAACCAGGAGGCATGTCTTCCATTGCCTTGGCATTATAGCCTGCTTCTTTGGTCTCTGTAGTTCCAGTTGTATTGATCTGGAGATAAGTTTGTTTGTTTTTGAGACAAGAGTTTCACTTTCTCACCCTAGGTAGAGTGCTATGGAATCATAGCTCACAGCCACTTCAAAACCTTGGGCTCAAGTTATTCTCTTGCCCCAGCCTCCCAAGTAGCTGGGACTACAGGTGCCTGCCATAGCACTTGGCTATTTTTAGAGATGGGATCTCACTTTTGCTCAGTGTCAGCTCAGGCAATCCACCCACCTTGGCCTCCCAGAGTGCTAGGATTACAGGCATGAGCCAATGCCTCCCAGCCGTCACAGAACTCTTTGAGGTAGGGCTGATGTGGTTGTTCTTTCTTCAAAGCCTTCTTATACTTTCTGGTCATTTCCCTGAGTTCTTTGCCTGCATCACACCCTTTGTCACTTCCTTAGGGATGCTGGCTCTGATCTCACAGCCCAGGTTAGGAACCTTGTTACATACTCTCTTCAGATTTTGAAACTCTCTTTGGGCCCTAATCACAATGGTAGTTAAATAATTATATTGTTATTTTGTGACTGGCTTCCCCATAGCCAATGCTCTATAAGGACAGAACCTTGTTGTGCCTATGTATTTTATATACCACTTAGCCTGACACCCAGTGGGTGCTCATTGTATGTATGTGAACATGTAAATGTGTGTTTCTCCATGTAAACAGATAAAGTGAAGTATTCCCATTCAATAGATGAGGAAATCAAATTCCTGTGGTCTATGCTGCTGAGTTGAAAACTTTTATTTTACCCATAGTAAGAACTTAATTACTTCATTCCAGAAAACACACATACATGTACTTCCCTTTACTGTGGACAAAGCATGGATATTTGTTATGCTGTGGACTAAGTATGAATATTTCTACTCAGCTTACTTCATTAAAAAATGTTTAGTTCCAAGCCATTCCATTGTTTTTAATCATGAAAGACCCAGTAATGTCTGAACAATCTTGGTTGATGTGACTTGCTCAAGGTCACATAACACATAACTAGTATGGTGCTGGAATCCAATAATTCTCCTGCCTAGTACGCTGGTGGATTCTTGCCTTAAGGCAAAGCTATCACAAAAGCTTTGTGTTGGTTTTGCTAACCAATAACAAATTCCTTCTTTTACTTCTTAGCCACAGTTAAGGCAAGGTTGGTCCTACCATCTGCAGGCATTTCAGTGGTTCATCCAGATACCTCCATTCTCTGCGGTGTAGCTGTCCAGAAGGTTCTTCCTAGTAGCTCCAAAGGGAAAGATTTAGAGTTAATGGATGGCACATTCAGGACTTGCTGGAATTCTCATCCAAATTACACCAAACATTAACATATGGACAGAGGCACATGGCATATTAAATGATTTACTGGGGTCAAAGATCGAGTCAATGGCAGGCCTAAAGTTAACCTGCCACACATCCTCAGAGTCTGCTAGGCAAAGACACTAGGAAGCCTTGGCTGAGTTCAGCCTAGCAGTCTGGACCTGGTCAGCCATCAGCCACTTAATCTATAATGGCACCTTTTTTTCCTCCCAGAGGGAGGTTTTGACTTGAACTCCTGGGAGAACTGCCTTCTTGGAATCCAGATTTCTCTGCTTTAGAGTCTGATTTAGCTGGTGGTGGACACAGAAGCCTAGAGAAAGCCACAACTTATTTATTTGTTCTTTTTTATTCCTGTATTTATAATTTTACCTAATATACTGTATGTCTGTACATGTGTTGATCTCAAAAAATGTTTGAGCTTGCCTGCTGTTCAGGCCATGTTGGCAGGCATCTGTTAAAGCCATCAGCAATGTTTGCTTCCAGTCACAAAAGAAAACATTCTCTGTTTGGGGCTATGTTGTTGCTTTTTTCTTTCCTGATTTAAAAGGGGAAATATGTTTCCCAGTAGAGATGTGGAGCTTCCCTTGTCCCTTTCTAGAGCTAAGAATGACTAAGAAAACTTTTCAGCCCACCTGCCTCATCATCTTTCTCATATTCGTACTCTTTCTCTCTCCTTGTGGAAGTATTCTTAGGGGCTTTGGTTTTAAATTATTTGAGCAACTGAGCAGGTTTCTCTCCCTTCCCTGGGGATGCCAGTTTATGGTTCAACATTTCCCTAAAATCTGGTATTTTTTTTAGCTAAGAAAGACTCAGTTTGTGTCCCATTATCAGGTGCATTTACGAAACAACTGCTGATGGGAGCAAGAAGACATGAGTAATTCTAACCTCTGCCCAGAACTGTGGAAGGAATGCACAAACCCTGACCTTGCTTTGGTGCTTTGGAGAGACCATCTGGGGAAAACTTCATTTCCCAAAATATATATGAATTTGAGAGTTCCTCTGGCTGGGAAGTAGAAAAAGCCATATGGCAAATGGGAGGGTTTACATATGCAAATATTTGCTTCAGAGAAAACAATTTAAATAAGAGTTGTCTGTGGTAAGTACACTCTTGAAGGCCTGACCTGTGCACTGGGGAGGAGCAGGGAAGGAGTAGAAGTAAAGGGGAATAAAGAACAGAGAGGCCAGACAACACAAAGAGCACAAAGGCAGGAAGACTTGCTGTAGGTTGGAGGTGCTTTTGGAAATGTCAGACCAAAGTTTAGGAACCAGCTGGAAGCAAGAGAGGCAGGAGGATTTGAAAATGAGGAATGGAAGCCTCCGAGGAAAATTTAGCTGCCTAAATGAAAGAGGTTTGGGGGCAAAAGATGACAAATAGTACCACAGAGGAATCCAGGGATGATTAGAACTATTCAAAATACTATTTTGACTCAAAATTAAAGACGTGATCTGGGCTTCTGCACGGAAAGGTGCCCACAACCCTGGGATTTCTGGCTAAAGGACACAGTCAAGTTTAGATTGCTAACCACCAAGCTAGGGTATTCACTTGAACCCCGTGACTTTCAGATGTAAGACTTAGAAATGCTACCTTTTAAAAAATATTTGAATTCCAGATGTTCACTGCTGGTATATAGGATAGGAACTGACTTTTGTATTTTAACCTTGTAGCACATATCCTCTCACTTATTTATAACTTTGATTTTTTTTTACCCATGTTATGTAGTTTTCCACATACAGATCATATATGTATTTAAATTTATATCTAAGTAGTTTTTGGGGGTGCTATTGTAAATGGTATTTTTTTTAAATTTCAAATTCCAATTGTTCATTGCTGGTATTTAGGAAAGTATAAGAAAACAAAACTTTTCTCTTCTTAACTGCCATTCTGAGTTTATTTTCCAAACCACTCTTGGTGAGGGAAAGAAGACCAGGATGGGTCAGTAATCACAGCTGGCCCGCTCTCCATCTTTCTCTTCTTCCTCACCCTGTAAATATTTGTTTGTTTCATTTGACTGAGTTGACGTTATGCTAAAGATCAGCCAGGGAGAAGGGTGTACTTCTGAGAAATAAGGGAAAATGGCTATAAGTCCCAAGGTTAAGATCTTTGGAGGAAAGCTATTTGAACTCTCAGTGTTTGAGATGAAATGATGGGTGTGGGGAAATGAGCAGGGACAGTTTAGTGAGAAGTAAAGAGAAGGGCTTCATCAAATGAGGTGGGGGCAGATAAAAATCTGGTAAGGACAAAGGCATATTATGCCTGGGGTTCTTTGTAAAAATCTACCAAAATAGTGTGAGAATTGAGATCAAACTCCTATTTGGAGGCTAGTATAATTAAGTCATTGCTATCTTAATGTTTATGCTAATATGTATTTCCCAAAAAAACCATGGGATTGCAAATATGACCATCTCTGGGCAACTTGGGTTTGTTGCTGACATTATGCTTGTTGGTTATAAGAAAGTAGGATTTTCACTGGAAACTGGGTTGAGAAAAAATGAGAAAATTTCTATACCTTGCCCTTTTACTCCCCAGAGCCTGGCAAGTTACCAGAGAAGTAATGCTCAATAAGTATGTATTGAATGAATTTGGAAGCAACTCAGCAAGGTTGATCTAACTGCCCCCTGTGGGAATGGAGCGAGGTGTGGGGACAGAGAGGAGTTTAAAAAACTGTTATCAACAGAATCTAGGGTAGCAGCTAAGTCAAGATTCATTTGGCCTCCCCAGGTTTTTACTAAGGGTAGACCTGCACTCTGGACAGAAAGGCTTTTGCTGACTTAGTGACCAAGGAAGCTGAGAGACATGGCTCTGCCTTGGATTATACCTAAATCTGAAGAATGTCTACTTAGTTGGCAGGATGAACTGTGCAGCTGAGAGCTATGCTGGCATGCTGGAGAACTAGGTGGTGATGGGATGCCCCTCAGAATCTCTCCTAATCAGGATCACCTGTGATCCTTTTGTGTTGTGTACATCTGTAGTCCAAATGCCCTGGAGCTGTGATGAGAGTGTGCCCTTTGCTAGAGGAACTCTAGTGTATGGCAACTGCAGGGGGACACCTCCTGGGGTGCCAGAGCCAAGGCCTTAGACCAAAAGTGTCCAAGCTTTGAGGGGTGGGGCAGAAGGTCACCTAAGAGGTAACAAGTTCAGTAAGGGAAACCATTTCTAACAGGGCTGCTCTGGTTGTGATTAATTAAAGTATAAGGGAAAAGGTATCTTCCAACCAAAGGTCCAGGTTTCATTCTGGGACCCAGACAAATAATTTACACAAGGTCCTCACCTGGAGCATTTCCCCAAGAATTATCATATCCTGTATATTTCTTTCATGCCTCCACAAACATTGGAGAGGTTTCTTTAGGCAGTTACTATATCCAAGAAGACTGGTATTTTCTTCTTAGGCATGGACCTCAGATTCAACCATAGTCTTTAGAGATGAATAAATGCTCATTAACAGTTAAATATGGAAGGAAGTTTAAAATTTTTATTTTATTTTATTTTATCTTTTGGACGGGAGGAGAAAATCTTGTCACAATTGTGCAACCCTTGGTTAATTTACTTTCTTTCTCAGGAATCCTGCCAACCTATCCCCTCTGCCTTAATATGCTGCTGCTTATTTTGAAAATCCAAGAGGGAGATACGATATGAAGCTTTAAAAAATCTATTTGCCTGGCTCGGTGCCTGTGGCTCAATTGGCTAAGGCGCCAGCCACGTACACCTAAGGTGGCGGGTTCGAATCCCCAGCCCGGGCCCACCAAACAACAACGATGGCTGCAACCAAAAAATGGCGGGGCGTTGTGGTGGGTGCCTGTGGTCCCAGCTACTTGGGAGGCGGAGGCAGGAGACTTGCTTGAGCCCAGGAGTTGGAGGTTGCTATGAGCTGTGATGCCATGGCACTCTACCCAGGGGGATAGCGTGAGGCTCCGTCTCAAAAGAAAAAAAAAATCTATTTGCCTGTCAAGCAATATTTCAAAGAGAACTTATAAACCACTCCTGTGGATCAAATTGTGAACTACTAAGCTAGGTTGCATGTAGAAGAGTGATGGGAGATGATAGTAGGGAAAAAGACAGAAGTTAGAACAGCGATTTTCAACTGACGTGCCACAACACACTGGTGTGCCATGAGAGGATCTTAGGTGTGTCTTGAACATTTTATGAAGATCATTAATTAAATTATGTTTGAAAGAAGTTCACAGCACAGTAAATTATTTTTACTTTTTTTTTTGATTAACATTATTTAAGTGTGCTGTGGAAGTTTAGCTATAGGTTCAAGTGTGCTGTGAGATAAAAAAGGGTGGAAGCACTAGGTTAGAAGGACTTTATATTCCATGTTTAGGAGTGTAAATCATATACTGGGAATCATAAAATCTTTTTTTTTTTTTTTGAGATAGAGTCTCACTCTGTTACCCTGGATATAGAGTGTCCTGGCATCTGTAGCTCACAACAACCTCAGTCTCTTGGATTCAACCGATCCTCTTGCCTCAGCTCCCAGGTGCCCACCATGATACCTGGCTAGGGGTCTCACTCTGGTCTTATGATGTGAGGCCAAGAGCCTGAGCTCTGCAACCAATAGATCCAAGTTCAGTTTCTGATTCTGCCGTACATTAGCTTTGTGGCCTTGAAAAAATCACTTGACCTCTCTGAGTCTCCAAGAAGTAGGGATGATGATAATAATAATAATATTCTGGTGGTGTTCATAACTCAGTCAGTAAGGCACCAGCCACTTACACTGAGGGTGGTGGGTTCGAACCCGACCCAGGCCTGCCAAACAACTACAACTACAACAACAACAAAAAAATAGCTGGGTGTTGTGGCAGGTGCCTGTAGTCCCAGCTACTTGGGAGGCTGAGGCAAGAGTATAGCTTGAGCCCAGGAGCTTGGGGTTGTGATAAGCTATGACTTCGCGGCACTCAACACCAGGGCAACAGAGTGAGACTCTGTCTAAAAATAAATAAATAAATAAATAAAAACAACAACAACAACAAAAAAACCCTAAATTCTTTCTGTTAACTTTACAGGCTACTCTTGTAAGCTAGAAAGTGCTATACATCAATTATAATTACTGTTGGGACAAAATTGATATACGGGCTTCCTGGAAATTGCCCCAGGAGTGAGTCCATTTAGAAGGACTGATACAGGCAGATCATGAAGCTTGGGGTAGTAAAAAGCGTCAGTTAAACATATTTATTTAACACCTACTATGTGTAAACATTCTTAATGCAGAGGGGAAAAATTGGGGTAGGGGATAAAGTAGTAGATGTATAAAAGTTTTCATCCTTTGAGAGGACACCTGGAGAAGACAAATTCACAGTAAAAAGTACGGCCAGTAATAGTTACTATAGAAAATGTCCAAGAAACAGTCTAATCAAGGAATGCTTAGGTTTTGAGTGGGATAGCTTTCAAGAGGGATGAAATGTAAGTTTCCTTTGATAGATGGGTAGGATTAAGATGAGAGAAGACTTCCAGAAAGAGAATAGGTTAGAGGCACAGGCTCAGAAAAGACCTTGGTGTCACCTAACAAACACTGACTATACACTCTGCATGTGCTAACTTCCTTTACATGTTATTGTTTAATTTAACATGCACATAATAGTACAGTGAATTAGGCTTTATTACCCCTATTACAGATGAGAAAACTGAGCTTTGGTAAGATTAAGTATTTCTTTTTTTTTTGAGACAGAGCCTCAAGCTGTCTTCCTGGGTAGAGTTCTATGACAATCACAGCTCACAGCAACCTCCAACTCCTGGGCTCAAGCGATTCTCCTGCCTCCGCCTCCAAAGTAGCTGGGACCACAGGTGCCTGACACAACGCCTGGCTATTTTTTGGTTGCAGCTGTCATTGTTATTTAGCGGGCCTGGGCTGGATTTGAACCCGCCAGCTCAGCTGTATGTGACTGGCACCTTAGCTGCTTGAGCCACAGGGGCCGAGCCAAGATTAAGTATTTCACTCAAAGTCTTAATAAAACAACAGCAGACCCAGGGTTCAAATACACATTGTTCGACTCCAAGTCTAAAGGTCTTTCCACAATACACAATTCCATCAGTTTGAATGGAATGAAAGGTTCTATTCTGGGGCAGTAAGGATAGAGGGAGGTTGGAGGAAGCCAGGCTATTGAGTGCTAGGCAAAGGGGTTTGGATTGACAGGAAAGCTGACGAATAGCTAAAAATCACTGAGGAACAGAGTAGAATTCAAGTTTGTCTGGGATACCTGAGTGTAAGTCTCTGTGGGGGCACAGGCTATCCCAACTAATAATTAGAAAGTTCAGGAGTCAGACAATGTGGATTTAAACCCTCGGTCTGCTGTTGTTTTATTAAGACTTTGAGTGGGCTCGGCGCCTGTGGCTCAATTGGCTAAGGAGCCAGCCACATACACCTAAGGTGGCGGGTTCGAATCCCCAGCCTGCCAAACAACAATGATGGCTGCAACCAAAAAATGGCTGGGTATTGTGGCGGGCGCCTGTGGTCCCAGCTACTTGGGAGACTGAGGCAGGAGACTCGCTTGAGCCCAGGAGTTGGAGGTTGCTGTGAGCTGTGACTCTACTGCACTCTACCGAGGGTGAAAAAGTGAGACTCTTGTCTCTACAAAAAAAAAAAAAAAAAAAGACTTTGAGTGAAATACTTAATCTTTCTAATGAAAGGCTACCACCTTGTCATTTATTGGATTTCTTTTCTTTTTTTTTTTTGAGACAGAATCTCAAGCTGTCACCCTGGGTAGAGTGATGTGGCATCACAGCTCACAGCAACCTCCAACTCTTGGGCTTAAACAATTGTCTTGCCTTAGCCTCCCAAGTAGCTGGGACTACAGGCACAAGCCACAATGCCCAGATATTTTTTTGTTGTTGTTGCAGTTGCCATTGTTGTTTTTTAGCTGGCACAGGCCAGGTTAGAACCCACCAGCCTTGGTGTATGTGGCCAGTGCCCTACCCACTGAGCTACAGGTCCCGCCCAGGATGTTTCTTCTTGAACTTAGTTTTTGGCTTATTTTCTCAATTGTGTTATTCCTGGGTGCTCTTAAATACTTCTGCAACTTCTTACCCCCAGAGACATCATTATATTTCAGCAGCAGGCAAAGTGAGAGAGACTTAGATTGGTCCTGGGAACAATAGCAATGGAAGTACTCACACACAAACTCTTTTGGCACCCCAAGTACCACAATCTAACCTTCTATCAAGAGGTTTCTACATTCTTTTCTTAAGCTGAAGGTTTCAATGTAGGTCAATGGTAAAAAACAAATTGTTGGAGGACTAACAGACAATGCCCACTCTTTACATTGTGTGTGGGAATTTCTCAGCTGATTAAGTGGCAGCTTGCTTGGGGTTTTAAGTGTGTAGCAGCAGTAGCAATTCTTTCTGTTTTACCATCCCTCTTTTTAACTGCATTTTAAAATGGACATTGATTTCAAAGCTTTAAGAAATGTTTATGCTCTATGATGCAGCAATTATAATTTTTGGGAATTTATAGGCAAAAGTAAAGTTAGGAATGTAAATATGTAGCTCTCTTTACAATCCCAACGATTTGGAAATACCTAAGTTTCTAATAATAGAGAATTGTTTGAGTAAATTATGGTACATCTTATCCAGCCAATTCAGGCCATTGTTTAATTTTCTAAAATATATAACCAGTTGAGCATGGTGGCTCATTTCTTTGATCCCAGCATTGTGGGAGGCTGAGGCGGGAGGCTCATTTGTACCCAGGAGTTTGAGGCTGCAGTAAACTATGATTGCACTACTGCACTGCAGCCTGGATGACAGAGTAAGACCCTGTCTCTAAGAAAAGAAAAGAAAAACATATATATATGTGTATATATATATATATACACCCACACATAAAACCACTTCACTTCTATTAGCATGCTATTATAAAAACAAAACAGAAAACAACATATTGACATGAATGTGAGGAAATTGAAAACCTTGCACTTTGTGGTAGACTTGTTATGGAAAACAGTGCCCCAGTTTCTCAGCAACTTAAAATATAATTATCATATGATTTAGCAGTTCCACTTCTAGGAATGTACACAAAGAATTGAAAACAAGCTCTTAGACAGCTATACACTGATGCTTATGGCAGCAGTCTTCACAATAGCCAAAGGTGGAAACAACTCAAAATGTCCATTGACTTATGAATAAACAAAATGTGGTAAATACACACAATGGAGTATTATTTATCCTTTAAAGAGAATGAGATTCAGGTACATGCTACAACATGGATGAACCTTGAAGACATTATGCTAGGTAAAATGAGTCAAGCATAAAAGGACAAATAGTATATGATTCCACTTAAATGAGGTATCTAGAATAGTCAAGCATATGGGTACAGACAGTAAAACAGTGGTTATGGGGGGCGTGGAATAGGGAGATATTGTTTAATGAGCATAGAATTTCAGTTTGGGAAAGTGAAAGAGTTCTGAACATGGATAGTAGTGATAGTTGTATAACAGTATGAATGTACTTAATACTGCTGACCTAAATACTTAAAAATGGTTGGAATGGTAAATTTTAAGTTATATGTATTTTATCACAATAAACTACTCACACACACATATATATTACACTGAAAACTAGGAAACATTGATGAAAGAAATTGAAGAAGACAAAAATAAATGGAAAGATATCCTCTGTTCATGGATTGGAAGAATTAATGCTGCTAAAGTGCTCATACTACCCAAAACAATCTACAGATATGATGTAATCTCTATCAAAATTCCAATGAAAATTTTTCACAGAAATAGAAAGAAAACTGCTACAATTCATCTGGAACTACAAAATACATAAATAGCTAAAGCAATCTTGAGCAAAAAGAATTTCAAAATCAGCTCAGTGCCTGTAGCACAGTGGCTACAGTACCAGCTACATACACTGAGGCTAGCAGGTTTGAACCCAGCCCAGGCCAGCTAAAACAACGACAACTGCAACAAAAAATAGCCAGGCATTGTGGTGGGCACCTGTAGTCCCAGCTACTTGGGAGGCTGAGGGAAGATAATCGCTTGAGCCTAAGAGTTTGAAGTTGCTGTGAGCTGTGATGCCACAGCACTCTACCGAGGGTGATATAGTAAGACTCTGTCTCAGAAAAAAGGAGTGCTCGGAGCCCTTGTGGCGAGGGCCATATTGATTCTGAACATCCTGCTCACGGGTACACTTGGGGTTGGAAAAACCACACTAGGCAAGGAACTTGGTGTTAAGATTAGGACTGAAATACATTAATGTGGATGATTTAGCTAAAGACGTCTGATCGGCTCGGCGCCTGTGGCTCAATCGCTAAGGCGCCAGCCACGTAAACCTAAGGTGGCAGGTTCAAATCCCCAGCCCGGGCCGCCAAACAACAATGATGGCTGCAACCAAAAAATGGCCAGGCGTTGTGGCGGGCGCCTGTGGTCCCAGCTACTTGGGAGGCGGAAGCAGGAGACTCGCTTGAGCCCAGGAGTTGGAGGTTGCTGTGAGCTGTGATGCCATAGCACTCTACCCAGGGGGGATAGCTTGAGGCTCCGTCTCAAAAAAAAAAAGAAGAGACATCAGGGGCGGCACCTGTGGCTCAAAGGAGTAGAGCGCCAGCTCCATATGCCAAAGGTGGCGGGTTCAAACCCAGCCCCGGCCAAAACTACCAAAAAAGAAAAAAAAAAGAGAGATGTCAGCAGTTCTCCCCACCCCATGTGAGGACACAGCAAGAAGGTGGCTGTCTGCAAGACAGGAAAATAGCCCTCACCAGGAACCACACTGGCTGGCACTTTGATCTGGGACTTCCAGAACAGTGAGAAATTTCTGCAGTTCAAGTCACCCAGTCTGAGGTGTTTTGTTATGGCAGCCCACATTGACCAAGATGTGTAAGAGTACTCATTTCTCCTACAGCCCATCTGTGAGGTGCAGTGAGGCAGCTCGCTTGACACGTGTGCCCACCCATGCTTAGAGGAGGAACCAGCAAGTATTGGGTGTTGGGAGTCCCTGGGTCCTGACAAGGAGATGACTCTGTTGATCCACTGCCAGGGCCCGCAGGGCTGACCTGCCAGCCTTAGAACCCCATTCCCTGAAGCTCTCTGGAGATAAAATTATAATAGCTACTGTGTTTTAAATACTCACTGTGTTATCTTGGCGCCCATAGCTCAGTGAGTAGGGCACCAGCCACATACCCCAAAGGTGGCAGGTTTGAGCCCCGCCTGGGCCTGCTAGACAATGACAACTGCAACAACAACAACAAAAAAAAAATCCAGGCATTCTGGCAGGTGCTTGTGGTCCCAGCTACTCCGGAGGCTGAGGCAAGAGACTCACTTAAGCCCAAGAGTTTGAGGCTGCTGTGAGCTGTGACACCACAGGACTCTACTGAGGGCAACATGGTGAGACTCTGTCTCAAAAAACTAAATAAAAATAAAAATAAAAATAAATACCCACTGTGTCAAGACATTGTCTCCTCATTCCCACAACAGTTCTTTTTTCTTTTTTCGAAACAGAGTCTCACTATGTTGCCCTTGGTAGAGTGCCGTGGTGTCACAGCTCACAGCGACTTCAAACTCTTGGGCTTAAGCAAGTCGCAGCCTCACAAGTAGCTGGGATTATAGGCACCCACCACAACACACAGCTATTTTTTTGTTGCAGTTGTCATTGTTGTTTAGCTGGCCCAGGCCAGAATCGAACCCACCAGGCTCAGTGTATATGGCTGGCACCATAACCACTGTGCCATGGGCACCAAGCCCCCATGACAGTTCTGCGTGGAGATCCATTTTGAAGAATGAAGTGCCTAGAAATTAGGTAACTTTCCCATAGCCACACAACTGGTCTGTAGCAGAGATGGCATTGAGCACAGGCTGATCTCTAAATTCTGGGCCTTTCTCCTCGGTCTTACCGGCTCCTTATTCCTACATAGAAACAAGGTCACTGTCAGGTAATCACTGCGACTCCAAGAGAGCCAAAGCTTGTACTAATAATGAGGGACCTGGTCTGGGAGTGTCCCCTTTTTCTCTGACTGCACCCACCCTGTGAACTCTAGGAGGTCCCTTAAGCAATCAGAGGAGCAAAATAGCACTTGGCCCTCATCGCACTTGTCTATTGCTGTGTAGCAAACCACCCCAAAATGAAGTGACTTAAAACAGCCACTATTTTATTTTGCTCCCAACTCTGGGCTCTGCTGCTGCTGGTGGCCCTCCTGCTGGTCACCTATGTGACAGTCACCTGGCTCAACTGGAGTGAAGCTGGGTGCTGGGTGGACCTCTCCAGAGCTTTCTCTAACAGGCAGCGCAGGGATCCCAAAACTGCCAAAGCAGAACCAGACCCCCTTCCAATTTAAGCAGGGAGGATAGCAACTTTTCGGGTGGTTCAATAAAGTTTTATTTTTCCAAATGTATAGTTGGGTGGACCCATTCATGCATCTTCACCAGCAGCTGGAGAGGATGGCAATTTTTTTAAAAATAATTCCCTGGGGATTTTCTTCAGCTGCTCACCTAGGTGTGTAATAGAGAAGCTGGGCTGGGTAGGGCTTTATAACACGTCTTCTAAAGCGTTCCTGCTGCCACACTCACAAAAGCCAAGAATCAGCCCAATCAGCTTCACACAAGGACATGACTCCCAGGACGAGCGGTTCTTTGTAGAATCACCCTCATAACAGATTCCCAGGCCTACCAAGGTCTCGAGTTGTCTCTGCTGGAGATTGGTCTCTGATCTCATTGGCTGTGTGTATTTCCATTTGATCTGATCTTCTTCTCCTGGTGGCTCGAGCTCTGACCATAAGGGTCCCCCTCCCCTGGCTGGGAGGTGTGATGTGCAGATGCCCCTGGGCTACAAATGAGTGGCTCCCAGGATCCTCAGGACAGCATTATGAGGTTAGAACTATGGGTACCCTTTTAGCAATGAGGAAACCGAAGCACAGGACTGTGCTGTTGACTCCCCCAGGTAGTCTGGCTTCAGAATTTCTGCCCCTTGCTATCATACTGGGCAGGACAGAAACCTTAAAGATGTAAGAGTGGGGGAGGAGGAATAACCTGGGTCTATTCCTGGAGCATGAATGATAAGACAGCACCAGATCAGGGCTGGGAAGCAGGAGAGTCGATTGGACGCCCTTCAAACCCAGGAGGCAGCAGAATGAAGGAATAAGGAACGTGGGGAGCAAACACAGGGCTGCGCCCCTGATTCCAGGCGGCACTATAGATCTGTATTTTTAAAAAATAGGCAAAACAGAGCATAGACCAAAATGCTACACAGTGAAATGAATGCAAATCCCCCTGCTCACACTGCAGATGTGTGTTCACTGGAATTTTTCAACGGACTGATCCGGGTGCTGTATCAGAATACAGCTTTCTCTCCTACAGCTGGCAGGATCTGTCTGATTTCCCCTCCCTGCCCCTTGCTGATGTATCAGGGAGGTTCCATCATTTTCCTACTTGCTTGAAATTATTAGAAATGTCTCACATACAAGTAGCAAGAAGTCCAGTTCAAAGTAGATGAAAACTTCAAATTTACATCCAAATCAAAGTCTCTGGCCTCTCCCCAGCTCCTGGAGGAATGGCCCTGCAGCCCTCAGTAATGTTTTTTTGAATCTTTATCTTATCACCACAGCACAAGGTAACCCCCACCCCCCACCTGGGGTGGGGGGGGGAGCATGTAGAGCAGCCACGGGGGGTTGGAGGACGTCTTCTCTTGGGTGGTCCTGGCTCCCAGGGCTGGCTCCCGGTACTGAGCTGCCTGGGCTGCTGTGGCAAAGGAGCACAGACCTGGCAGCTTAAACAACACAAACTGATTGTCTCACGGGATGGAGGCCAGAGGTCCAAGATCAAGGTGTCTTCTGAGGCCACCTTCTTCCTGGATCCTCACACTGTCTTTACTCTCTTCTTCTTATAAGTCATGTTGATTAGGCCCTACCCTCAAGAGCTCCTTTAAACTTAATTACCTCTTTAAAGGTCTTATCTCCAAACACAGTCACTGAGTGCGCCTGGGTTACTGGGACCTAGGACTTCAACACATGAATTTGATTGGGGAGGGGTTACAATTCAGCTCATAACTCTCACTCTGGAGGAAGTCTGTGTGGGATTTCTGGGGTACTCTGGGGGGCCCATGCCTGCAGGACTCTCCCTTAGCTCTGGGACACCGCACCCCCCATCCTGGCAGGCTCTGAAACAGCTATACCCACAGTCCTCCTCGGCCCAGGGGGAACCCCAACACCACTGCCCCTGCCACCTGCTGCCCTCACTCGCTTTTGCCAGGGGCCTCTGGCCCCCCTTTGCCCTCAGACTGCTCCACACCAGGGCTGGCTCCACCCACTCTGCAGTCCTGCCTCCCCCCAGCACCAGGAAACATTCCTCGACCCCCTAAGAACTTTCCTATGGCAGCACCAAGACTTGGGACTCCTACACTTGGTAACAACCTGGCCAGGGTGGAAAGTTCCGGGCTCCCTTCCTTAAGAAGGCCCCTACTGTCTGTGACTGCATCTCATTAAGCCCTTATCTCTCAGCTGCAGGGAGGCCAAACCCTCCGGACCCCACACAGAGGGGAAAAGACCATCTCTCTTCTAATCTATCTGCCTTTCTAGTGGCGGGCAGTGGGTGATGGGCAACACTGTAGGGGAGGTGGCTCCTTTTAGGAAGTCTGACCCGGACAGATCTGGAGCCTCTTCTTAGGAAGTGTGGGCATTTGTCTCCCATTGTCTTCATTTGGGGGGTGCTGCTGAAAACGCAAGCCTTCATCCGATGACGTGTGTGCATATTCTTTCTTCTTTAAAAATAATCATAAATATCCAACAGAGATAGGATATTTTTAAAAAATAAATAAAAATAAATAATCATAAATAGTGGCATGTTATACACACATATCTCAATTTTTTCCCTTTAAACCATGTGTTAGAGATGATTTCAGATTAGTCTATAGAGCTGCCTCCGTCTTCTTAATACCTTCATCGAGTCCCATCATGTTGACACCAGGGTTTATTTAAACAGTCCCTTATGGGTTGTTTCTAAACTTGCGCTATTATAAACAACACTGCAACAAATTTATCTATGTCACTTTTCCATGCGTTTAGCTGTCAAAAGAATTCCTAGAAGTGAAATTTCCGAGTCCTAGGGCAAGTGTACTTGTTATTTTAATGGACACCTATATTGACAAATTGCTGTCCACAGAAGTTGAATCCACTTGCATTGCCGCCAACAACGTTTAAAGCCGCTTGCTTTCCCATATCTTCACCAACACAGCAACACAGTATTACCATACTTTGCCCAATTGATAGGGAAAAAACAGCCCCTCATTTACTTTAACTTGTCACTTGTCTCGTGAGTTAGATTGGCCATCTTTCCCATGTTTAAGGGCCACCTGTGTCGTCTCTTCTCTTCCAGGCTAGAGTTAGGTGTTAGGATTCAACATGGCAGTTAGCACCACGGAAGGGCTACTCACCAGCTGTGTGTCCATGGCCAGTATATCAGGGGGACATAACAGTATGTACCTCTTAGGGTTGCAAAAGGATTAAATATGTTAGTTATGACATGGAAAAGTGCTAAGTAGTGTAGGTGTTAGCATTGTCCAATTTTTCTTACTAAGGTATAGATCTGTAGAAGTTTTTATATATGTATTAGAAATAATAGTATTTTGTGTATGGTCTGCATTATAAACTCATTTTTATTTTTATTTATTTTTGAGACAGAGCTTCAAGCTGTCACCCTGGGTATAGTGCTGTGGCATCACAGCTCACAGCAACCTCAAATTCTTGGGCTTAAGCAATTCTCTTGTCTCAGCCTCCCAAGTAACTGGGACTACAGGCGCCCGCCATAATGCCCGGCTATTTTTTGGTTGTAGTTGTCATTGTTGTTTAGTGGGCCCCGGCTGGATTTGAACACACCAGCTCTGGTGTATGTGGCTGGCGCCTTAGCCAAGTAAGCTACCGGCACCGAATCATAAACTCATTTTTAGCTATACATTTTTTTATTGTATAAAGTACACATAACATAAAATTTACCATTTAACCCATTTTCAGGTGTATATTTTAGTGGATAAGTACCACAGACATTTTTTATTTTTGTGTTCAGCCTTTTTCTTTTATGATTTCTGGGTTTTACATCTTTTTTTTTTTTTTTTTTTTCAGAGAGGTGGCCTCACCATGTTGACCCGGCTGGATCAAACACCTGGGCTCACGCAATCCTACCTCCTCGGCCTCCCACATAGCTGGGACCATAGGCATGAGTCCCTACACCCCAGCTTTACATCATTTTAAAAGGACTTCCTGCTATAAGATTTCTAAAAATCCCTTATATTTTACTGTTACTTTTATGGTTTCCATTTTTGCATTTTAGTATCAATTAATCTGCATCTTATTTTAGATTAAGATGTGACAAAGATCAAATTTTCTTTCTATAAGTCTCAATATCATTAATTGAATGGTGAGATTCCAAGTGTCTACCATATATTATAAACTAATTTCCTGCTTATAAATAAAATCGTTGTATATATTTGAGTCTTTTCTGGACCTTTGAATTTATTCCAGTGAATTTTCAATCCGTTCACAGGCTAGTACCACATTTTTAAAATTGATGTAACTTTAGACCTTGCTTATCATAAATACCAAGTAGAGTTAGTCCCTTATCATTGCTCTTCTTAGTCATTTGTTGTTTGTTTTTTCATATGAACTTTAGAATCAGCTGGGTATTTGTTTTGCCATATGAACTTTAGAATCAAGTGGTCAGATTAAAAAGGTTCCTATTGATTTTGGTGACGGGGGAAGTTTGGGCCCTGCTTAAAGGACCAAGTCCAGCCCCATCTGCTCAGGTCCTAGGTGCCTTGAAGAGTGCCTCCCCCAGCTCAGCGCCTATGGCTCAACCAGTTAAGGCGCCAGCCACATACACCTGAGCTGGCGGGTTCAAATCCAGCCTGGACCCGCCAAACAACAAAGACGGCTGCAACCAAAAAAAAAAAAAAAAAAAAATAGCCGGGCGTTGTGGCGGGTGCCTGTAGTCCCAGCTACTTGGGAGGCTGAAGCAGGAGAATCACTTGAGCTCAGGAGTTGGAGGTTGCTGTGAGCTGTGATTCCACAGTACCCTACCCAGGGCAATAGCTTGAGGCTCTGTCTCCAAAAAAAAAAAAAAAAAAGAGTGCCTCCCCAACACTTGCCAACACAGACACAGACTGTGTGGGGGTGACCAGGACCTCCAGCTCATCCATCTGGGATAGATACTGCACCCTGCAAGCAGCCTTGGACCTACACGTAGCTGGTGACTGGAGTCAGCATGGCTATAGGGGAAGCTACATCTATGGCCATGGCTACAGCAAGGTCTCAGCCCCTACAGGCCTGACCAGGGAACCTGGAGGCCCTATCTAGTTCACAGGATCGTGGCCTCCTGAGAGAAGGCAGTGAGACCTGCCTGAAGTGAGCCACACACGTGTGCCAGCCTTAGGCACAAGAGTTCTGTCGCTGTCTACAGAACCCACCAAGCCCATGCCCAGGTCAAATGCTGCTTCTCTCCAAATGGCAGGGCTTCCAAGGGTGACCCATAAAACCAGGATAGCTCACTTTCTTTCTCTTTATATTTAATATTTTTATCTGGTGTTTAAGTGACGCATGATCCAAATAAAAAATAATGTGAGAAAAGTAAAATGACTATAATTGCCTGATTCAGAAATAAATAACATTTTTGTATATTTAGTTCCAGTTTCTTTTTCTATGTGTATATTTGATTTTTCTTTCAATAGTCATATTTATGTTTTATTTCACTAAAAGGTGAGTATATATTCCCACAGAGAAAAGATAAGTCGAATTCAGCCTTCAAAAGGAAGGGAATTCTAACATCCGCCACAGTGTGGATGACCCTAGAGCAGGTGTCCTCAAACTACGGCCCGTGGGCCACATGTGGCCCACCGAGGACATTTATCTGGCCCGCAGCGGGTATTTTTGCCTCTGCTGCCTGTCCTGCTTAGCAGCCGACTCGTCCTGGGGCCTGCGGTCCGGCCCTCCAACAGTCTGAGGGACAGTGGACTGGCCCCCTGTTTAAAAAGTTTGAGGACCCCTGCTCTAGAGGGTATTATGCTAAGTGAAATAAGCCAGTCACAGAAAAGACAAATACCATACAATTCCACCTACCTGAGATACCTAGAGATGTGAAATTCATAGGTACCAAAAGTAGAATAGTTCCTAGGGGCACTGGGGAGAGAGAATGGGAAGTGGTTGTTTGATGGGTGGTTTTAGTTTAGAAGATGAATGTATTCAACATTACTGAACTACTCACTTAAGCATGGGTAAGATGGTAAATTGTATGTGTATTTTATTACAATTAAAAATGTTTAAGCGTTTAAAAGATAGATTTACATTTCAAAAATTTAAAAGATAATATATATTATTATCTTTGAGCCACTCCTGTGGCTCAAAGGAGTAGGCGCCGGCCCCATATACTGGAGGTGGTGGGTTCAAACCCAGCCCCGGCCAAAAATAAAAAACTGCAAAAATAATAATGATAATAACAAAAGATAGTACATATGTAGTGAAGTCCCCACCCGATCACTGTTACCTGTTGACGTATGAGAATGTATGCTTCCAGGACCTTCCTTAAGTATACACATAGCAGTGTATAAATGCTTCCAGAACCTTCCTTAAGAATGCACATAACCAGTGAACATATAAAAATATACTGTTTCATTGTGTGTGGATGTAATTGCAATTGTAACAATGTTTTCTGGAACTTGGTTGTCACGATATGTCTAGGAGACACTGCCTTGTATCAGCGCACATTATGTAGCACCAGAGTGTGTCTGCAGCATGACATGCAACCAGACTTTCGTTTTGCTGCTCCTGCCTTTCATCTTTCCGTGGACATTTATAGAACTATCATTTTTTTACCTTATGAACAATGCTCCAGGAACACCATTAGGCACGCTTCCTTAAGCACACCTGCAAGTCATTCTCTGAGGAAAAAGTCTAAGAAGTAAGACTGCTGGGTCAAAGGGTATATGCATTTAAAATTTCACTGATTTGGGCAGAGCCTGTGGCTCAGTGAGTAGGACACCAGCCCCACATACCAACGGTGGCGGGTTCAAACCCGGCCCTGGCCAAACTGCAACAAAAAAATAGCTGCGTGTCGTGGCAGGTGCCTGTAGTCCCAGCTACTCAGGAGGATGAGGCAAGAGCATCACCTAAGCCCAAGAGCTAGAGATTGCTGTGAGCTCTGATGCCAAAGCACTCTACTGAGAGTGACAAAGTAAGACTCTGTCTCTAAAAAAATTTTTTTTTTCACTGATTCTGCAGATGATGCAGATGACCTTCCACAATGGCAGTGCCAATTCGCCCTTCCCCCGCAAGTGTCTGAGATTGCCCATACCCCACCAGCACTTAATAATATATGCCCATTTGGGAATGTGAGCATTTTTTTCAAATTGACTTGACTAGATATATGTATAGTTATACACATATGTATAGATGTATGTATGTACGTAAGTTTTTAATGAACCACATTCACTAAGGCTTCTCACCACCGGGATCTATTTCCCAGAGGTGGCCATTGGCAGCTCTTATAGCTGTTTCTCAGGTGTTCATCTCCATACCTGTGCGTACTGTGCTTCTACGGCTATTTTCTAATGTATCATTTTCAGTCACTGACTTGGGTGGATGACTGCCTAACTCTCCCTCATGTACCCCCAGCCATCGCTTCCCCTCCCCCACCACCCAACATAGATTCATCCCATTTTTTTGAGGAATCAGTAGCTGACATTTATGGGGTTTTTTGAAA
>CAUYQV010099904.1:0-13450 GCA_963574575.1 Galagoides demidoff | reverse complement strand
CTGCAACCAAAAAATGGCCGGGCGTTGTGGCGGGCGCCTGTGGTCCCAGCTACTTGGGAGGCGGAGGCAGGAGACTCTCTTGAGCCCAGGAGTTGGAGGTTGCTATGAGCTGTGATGCCATGGCACTCTACCCAGGGGGGGGATAGCTTGAGGCTCCGTCTCAAAAAAAAAAAAAAAATCCAGGAATGGGCAAAATGTTCTATGGTAGGATCTTGGTTAAAAAAATAAATATCCATAATATGGAATGCCAGGTCACCACTAAAAAAGAATGAGGTAGACCTTTAGATGATATGGGAAGATCTCAAAGATATATTAAGTGAAAAAGCAAGATGCAGAATAAAAAGAATTAAAATTTCCAGAAGGATAAACAAACTACTACTAACAGCGCTTATTTCTAGAGAGGAGGGCTGGGGGACATGGAAGAGGATAACTTCTTAATTGTATATCTTTCTATACTACATGACTTTTTAATTGTAATTTTAAAACTAGTCTTAGAAAATAAATGGCCATGAGGGCAGGAACAAACATTTCTGGGGAAGCCGTGATTTTCTACCCAATGTGCTAAAGGGCTTCTGGGCATCATCCTGTTGGGATTTCACAAAGCAGAACCGTTAAGTCGGTCACAATTACCCCCTTTCCATGAAGTAGGACTGAACTCAAGTGTCCAGGTAAGAGGGTCACTGTAAAGCTTACCCACAAACTTCCAAAAATGAAACAGAGTATCTATTAAATAGGAAAGTTTTTTTCCACATGTAACACAGCCTTGGGCCACCTTCTTCAGGACAGTCCCCCTGCTCCAGCAGTGATGGAGAAGGGGGCTGAGAAGGCAATAAGGGCTTCTGACTTAGCCAAATCAAATTTCTGGAAACATCTTATCTCTGTATCATAAATAGGGAGGGGGCCTAGGGATCCCAGGGATATACACTCTTTAAGGAAATAATGCTTGGCAACCAGAGCTTAAACACAAAAAGGGAAGCATTTTCCTTATTAAACATGAGTCAAAACTTCAAAGGAAACCCAGTGGTAGCTCCATGGAGAGGTGGCTGCCTCAGACCAGCAGAATCTCAAGGTGAAAGTAGGGACTGAGAAGTATCCACGGTAGTCCCTATGCCTAGGGCTGTGCTATGCCAAGAAAGTTTGCTCTTGTCTTCTCATTTTTTCCACTCTTCCCAATAGAAGAGTCTTGTTATTTTTGGGTAACAAAGTCTACAGCAACATTTTAAAACGCTAGATTTTATTTGTCCTAGGGTCTCTGCCAGCACATGCTGTAATTAAAATGTTGATTAGTAAACAGTTTAAATATATGACAGACAATGCAGTTAAAGCCTACAGTTAGGTCAATATGTGATTTAGATTTGCCATTTAAAAAATCTCATTTAAATTTTGCATACATTAATCACTACCATACTTCAAGGTTCTGATATCCACCTGACTACAATATTAAAATAAAACTTGCTGCCCCAGGGAAATCCTACTTATTCTTAATTGTTTCGAGGCTTTGATGGGCTTTTAATCTAAGATTAATTTATGCAATTTTAAATAACTCTTCTTATGATTAATAAGCTTGAAAATTAAAAGGAGTCTAAAGCAATTATAATGAGCATTTGGTCATAACCTCATTAGAAGAAGGAGTGAAGGATACAGCTCTGGAATTCTTACAAGACTACCATTTAAGGTTACTTTTAGAGAAGTCAAACATAGTTCCTGAAATTGCAAAGGCAGGTTAGCAAAGGTCAGTGTTAAAATGACAGCTTAGCTAGATTAGCATACTAATGATTTTCCCTGATAGTGACAGAAAGGACACTGAAAAAAAGACGGAGAGAGAGAGACAAGTGACATGCTGCCAAGAAGCAACATGCTCTGAACTCAAGCTTCCCATTCTTTTGGCTGGAGACCTCCATAGAATTTCAGAAAGAACCAGAGGGTCAGGACATTCATTCCTACTCACAAATCAGCTCCAGCCTGAGGCTCTGGCCCATGGTGAGCAGGCAGAGAGGTCACCTCGTGTGTCCCTAAGGCTTGCCTATCTGCCGGTCATGATGTGGCTTCACCCAGCCACCCCCTAGCTTCAGAACCAACAACCGCTTCCAGCTGCCTCCCTCCTCTTTGATGTGTGAAACCTTTCCAGATCTGATTGGCCCTACCAACCTAAATTTATCCCCATCATTTCCAAGGGTCTTCTTTGCTTTGGCTAGGGTGGGTCCCTCATGGTCCTCTGTTCTCAGCCTGTGCCCTTTTCTCTTTCTGGAACAGCTTCCCTTTTAATAGCAGTGATGATGGCTCAGCACCTGTAGCTCCAGCGGCTAAGGCGCCAGCCACATACACCAGAACTGGGGGGTTCAAATCCAGCCTGGTCTTGCCAAACAACAATGCAATGACAACTACAACCAAAAAATAGCTGGACGTTGTGGTGATCGCCTGTAGTCCCGGCTACTTGGGAGGCTGAGGCAAGAGAATCACTTAAGCCCAGGAGTTAGAGGTTGCTGTGAGCTGTGACACCACAGCACTCTACCCAGGGCAAAAGCTTGAGGCTCTGTCTCAAAAAAAAAAAAAAAAAGCAGTGATGATGATGGTGATGATGACAGTGATGATAATGATTACTATTTATTGAGCACTTATTTTATGCCAGACACTGTACTAAGCGTGGAACATGCTTTTAATTCACTTAAATTTCATGATTTGTGAGACCCATTTTCCTATACTCAGGCCCAAATTGAGCTTTCTGACTGCCACAGCCCCTTGCCACCTTACCCCCCAAGCCAGGGGCACACACTCATTTCTGCCTTCCCCAAAGGTTGCCAATGGGTGTGTTCAGTCTGCCCTGAGGACAAG
Source organism: Galagoides demidoff (assembly GCA_963574575.1). Lineage (NCBI taxonomy): Eukaryota > Metazoa > Chordata > Mammalia > Primates > Galagidae > Galagoides > Galagoides demidoff. The sequence goes on along the minus strand of CAUYQV010099904.1, from coordinate 10,618 downwards.
GATGTTTCTTGGATTCTTTCTGAGCCCATCACAGCAACTCACAGACACAGACAACAAACACCTGTTGATCAACTGTTTCTTTCATGTTAATTCCCTCCAAGGTCCTGCTCATTACATCTTACGGATGATAGAGGGCAGACACAAAAAGTTGAGGCTTCCAATGGATAAGGAGGAATGACCCACAGAGACCCATCCCTGAAAAAATAAACACCAATTCAGTGGGCACTAACTGCAAACATCCAGTACACATATACTTTGTTCTGTATGTCATATTAAGCTCCGCTAAACACATTTGTCTTCCAAGAAGTGCCTGGTTGGAGATACCTTGGAAGATCAGACAAGAAAATGATGACCCAAACAAACTGATTTAGTGCCCCACACATCTAGCAAATTATAGTTTACAGACACATTTTTAGAAACTCTATCTTATATAAGTTTTAAGAAACCACTAAAAAGCCCCCTGTGAGGCTAGTATCATTACCCCACTTTACAGAGGAAGCAGTTCAGGCTCAGATGAGCTAAGTAAACAGCTGTTACTTACCCACTTTCCTAGAGGTAGTGCCTGTACTTGAGACTGTATGTTTTCTGATACCCAAATCAACCCCCTTCCATCTCCCATTTTGCTCTTGGCTTGTGTTTACAGTAGACTGATCTTCAAGCTTCTGAAGCTCATCCTCAGCTTCCCCTTTACACACAGGAAGCAGAGTATGTTCTTCTAGTTAGCTGTTGGGTCACAAACCTTTCTACCTTTCCACTTCTACCATGATGATTACAGAAATGAGCAAGGTCATGGCTCTGAGCCTGGGCCCTGCTGCTCCCACTGCTCCTGCTCTTTGAATATATGTGTTGGTGTGGATGTCTGTGGGCTGTCTTTCCCTCCCTATCTCCTGTCCCTTCCTGGTGGACCCTGATGCCTGTTTGGTTTACTATTCTGTGTGACTTAACTACTTTGTTCACATGTCTCTTATGGCACTGACAATCTTTGACTTCTATTACTGAGTTCTTTCCGATCATTTATTCAGCAGAGTAGCACCTTGTATTATGTAGGCGGGTGGGGGGATGCAATGGTTACATAAAAGCCATTCTTCCTCACCACATGGTCAGCTCCTGGAGGGCAGGATTAGGAACACAGGAAGCACTGTCTTCCTTACAGCTGGGCTACTCAAGCAGCTGGCCTGTGAACTGCCTGCTACTGGTTTGCAACAAGGTAAGTAGCCAGGCAACAGTGTGAACCAACACAGCTTCCTTCACTGAGGAAGTTTTGCTACAGGATATTAATGAAACTAAGCGGGAGGCTTTAAGACATGCTTGGTTTACGGATATTCTGGCACAAACTCCTTAAATTGCTGTGTTCAACAGATGAGATACTACCAGCGGTCCACAGCCTATACTTTGAGCATCATTCAACTATAGGACCTCTGCACACAGAATGGGCTCAGTAAAGTTTGCTGAGTTAAAAAGAAATTTCTCCCAAACTTGGGAAACAACATCTCTTGGAAGTCATTTACTTCTATAACCATGAGGGTAGAACTGAAAAGGTAGAAAGCTTTCTGGTCAGACAACTGGAAGGACATATCCTGCCATCAGTTTTTGCTGCATGTTGCCAAAACCAGAAAGTTAAAAAAAAAAAACACAAAACTTCTACATTCTAACAGCCTCTCCTCATATAACCAACTAACAGACCAGGTGCAAAGTGCTGGTAATTGCTTTCTCTCTTCCTACTGTGCTTTGTTTGCTTGGGGACGGCTGGTGAGTGTGTATAACCATCTGCCCCCTGCCCTGACCACCGCCCTGCAGATGCAGGATGAGGCACCAGAGTGGAAGGGACCATAAGGACCTAGAGGGGCTTCCAAGCACACCACCAGAATCCTGCAAGTTTTCTTTGCAGGGCACTATATTGCATTTAGTTTTATTTTCCTCACTGCAAGAAATAATTTGACTTAGCTGGAATTCTTGAAACCACAGTAACATGCCCAATGCTTATTATGAACCAATGGCTATAACTTTGATGAAGTACAACAGAAAAGTCCTGTGTTCTTCCTGTCTGTGTGACTGTAGGGAAGTAAGTTAAATTCTCTGAGTCCATTTATGCAACAAAAAGTGGAAATAATAATCCTTACAGTGTTCACGTGAAGGTCAAATGAGATAAATGAAAGAACTCTGTAACTGAAGTGTTAACAAATGTTATCTGTTTAGAATCATTTCTATTCAAGAGATTTTTTGTTTTGGGTTAAAGAACAAAATCCTTTCTGAATTCATCTTCAATACCAAGTTACATACAATTTTTACTCCAACCTCTTTCAAGTTAGTTCAGAAAAAATAAATTGCAGGATGAATTTTGGATAGTGTGGATATTAGAGGGTCTGAGTTTTTTCCTTATGATGCAAGCTTCGTTTTACTTTTCTGTGTGGAAAAATGATATGCTCATATAAACAACCATACGTTCTGGAAGGCCCCAGCTTACCTGAAACGCCAGCCCATTCCCAAATCCTCCCTAGATATCCCTAGCTAGAAGAAATCTTTCCCTCCCCAGAACTCTTTTTTCTTTTTTGAGACAAAGTCTCACTTTGTTGCCCTTGGTAAAGTGTCATGGTGTAATAGCTCACAGCAACCTCAAACTCTTGGGCTTAAGTGATTCTCTTGCCCCATCCTCCTGAGTAGCTGGGACCACAGATGCCTGCCACAACACCTGACTATTTTTTAGAGATGGGTTTCACTCTTGCTCAAGCTGGTCTCCAGCTTCTGAGCTCAGGCAATCTACTGGCCCTGGCCTCTCAGAGTGTTGGGATTGTAGGTGTGAGCCATTGTACCTGGCACCCCTCCTGCCCCTGAACTCATTTTACTTGTTAAATTCTTATTATTTTAATTTAACAATCATTTATTTGAGCATTCTATTCAGGCCTAGGGACTGGGCTGGCTAGAACAAAAGAAAACTAAAACATGACTTTGGACGCTAGGGTTCATTGTCTCATCTATCGACTATGACCTCTCATGCAAACAAGTTTTTGCCACAAAGGGCGAGAAGTGCACTAACAGAGGTGATTGCCAGGAGGAAGGATGACATGCAAGAGGAAGACCTCCACCCACGTGAAGCAGGCTTAGAGAAGCTTCACAGAGGCTGTGCCAGTTGGGTCTTGGAGGCTGAATAGGAGTTCACCACACGGAGGTGACAAAAGGATATTCCTGGCAGGGCTCGGTGGTTCACGCCTATAATCCTAGCACTCCCAGAGGCCAAGGTGGGTGGATTTCTTGAGCTCAGGAATTGGGAGACCAGCTTGGGTAAGACTGAAACCCTGTCTCTATTAAAAGTAGAAAAAAGGAGCCATGGTGGTGCATGCCTGTAGTGACAGTCACTACTCAGGAGGCTGAGGCAAGAGGATCACTTGAACCGAGGAGTTTGAGTTTGCTGTGAACTTCAATGATGCTACAATACTCTACCCAGGGTAACAGAATGACACTTGTTCTCAGAAAAAAGAAAGAAAGGAAAGAAAAGAAAAGAAAAGAAAGGGTATTCCTGGCCACGGAAATAGCACCAGCTGTGAGAAATCCTGTGAGCACCCTCACTTCTTTGGGGATTACCAGAATTCTGGTGTGTAAAGGAGTGGCTTGAGGTGAAGGGGCAGATGAAGGTGGGAGGGCAGGTGGGTGGGGAGACCTTCTGGCAGTTCTCGCATTCTGCTGGCCTGGCCTTCTTATCCTCATCCTCACCCCTCGCCCAGAGTGAAAGCTGGCTGGGGTCAGGACTCAGGGCTTCCTCAGCATCAGGCAGGGTGCTCTGCACAGCAGATGCTCAAGAGATGAAAACAAGCGCATACTGAAATGCACAGTGTGAGGCCCTTTCTCAGAACAGTAGAAAAGGCCTCTGAAATACAGAGCTGTACCAGATGTGCAGCGGGTTATAAGTCAGCCAGCCCCTAACAGGCATCCTCACACCTTCTTTTGGTACTTAACCCACTTTCCAGATGAAGCAGGGCGGCTGCCTGCACAGGAGGGCTGGAAAGGGAGCCGTTCAGAAGGCAAGGAGGAGTGTGTGCCCAACCGGAGCTGTGCCAGCCTCCCTTACAGGGGAGGAAAGCTTGCTTTGCAGAAAGAACTTTCCAACACAGAGCTAGTGCCACAGGCCCTGCCTAAACCACCATTCCTGGGAGTTAGCGTGAGAGTATTCCAGAGGCAAGGCTGTGGCTTAAAAAAAAAAAAATCATGTTTAATTTAAAAATTAGAAACTGGAGCAGGCTGTGAGCACAGGGGTTGATTGAAACAAAATTTAAATTCCTGTCAAGCCCATTTAAACACGGGGGCCCTTCATAGACAATTAGCTGCTCCCTGTGAATGCTGAATAAACTCAGGCCTGGTCACTGTGAGAAGAGAGGCGCCTACTGTGAGGCGCTGAAAAAAAAATTAACTAAAATCAGGCTGTATGAAATATTTAGCCTTCCAGTATATCACAGGGGTTTGAAAGTGTAAACAAGACAAAAATCGATTCCTTGGTGCCCTCAAATCAATCCCCCAAAATGGTTAGGGCATCTGTTTCTGCTAAATTTTGTTTACATCGGCAGATTTGCCTTAATTGCAGTTGTTTATCTCTCATTGTCCCTGGGGCCCTAATCTCCCGATTACTAATACTTAACACTCATTTCACATCTAAAGCTACTTCTAATCCTCAACAGGTTTGGGGGGCTCTTAAAATTATTGAAACCGCAGAGGCGGGAGACACAGCCTCTTTGTGAAAGGAACATTTTCTTATCTACTACCAGCTGGGCCCAATCATCACCAGGGATGGCTGCAACAAAGGTGCTAAAAGGCTCTTCCACAATGACTGCTGCTCCACTGGGGATTCAGAGGATAAAAAGGAGCTTTGATGGAAAAATCTGAACAAGAGGCTAAAGCAGTCCAGCCAAATAAAGTTACTGTCATAATCAAATGCTGTCAATCACCATGAAAATCCAATTAAAAATGTTTCAGCACAGCCCTCTTAAGTGGAAAAATGTACCCTATTTATACAAATTTTTGTCAACTCTACACCAATCCCACAATTAGAAAGTCCTGCTATTAATTGAATCCCTTTCCCCCCCAACTTTAAAAAGAGATGCAGGCCATTCAGAAGCTTTCTGAGGGAGCTAAGACACACAGAGGCTGTTGGTATACAATTAAGAGTTAATCGGGTTACATTTGAAAATTCCATTTTTATTTGTGTCAAGGGAACCTTTGCACAAATAAACGAACGGTACCTATTCTCCTACTTCAGAATCAGTGACCATTTATATCTAGAGAACAGAGAAACGGTAAACCAGGATACTGGAAAGAAACTAGTCCATGCTCCGGCAAATGTCTCTCGGTAGACCAAGGCCTAATGTTTAATTCTAATCTTGAAAATTAAACAGAGGACGGAAGGCCCAAATGTCTCCACTGCCTGTCTGAGCCTCCAAATAGCCAAGTGAACCTCAAATTATCTAAAGGCAGATTTAGTTCCCCCAAATAACTATGTACCTAAAAACTGTGTATGTGAAACCACAAAGTTCATGATCCCCAAAGGTCTCTAACTGCTACAAATTAAAAAGCAAACAACCCATTAAACAAACCAGCTGGTTACAACTCTAAATAGGAGGCTTCTAATATTTTTTCCAGCCCTTGAAATTCCTGGATAGACTCATTAATAATTGATAGGAACTGCATATATTTATTGGTGTGTACTCTTAGGAAAACAAGTTTGATACTTTCGACAGCAATTCCCAAATCCCGGGGACTAGCATTAGGATCCTTTTGTATTTTCCCCACAAATGGCTGAATGTCTCTGGTCTCTTTCAACTGAACCCATTATTCCCTGAGGAGGGGGTGGCATGCATCTGATATGCTGACAGATACGCTGGGGGTCCCCTGCCATCAATCTAACCAGGGAAAGCTAGCCTGGCCAGGAGGTGTCCTCTAGGTCTTTGCCCTCTAATGACCTCTTGATGTGGAATTAACTGTTGGAGGTGAAGGCACATGTAAGATCACAGGTGCCGTTCATCAACCCCTGCTCAGCACTTCCTAGCTCTGCCCACACATCTAGGGTGGGATGGCCATATCCTGGTGCCTGTTCAGATTGGTTATGCCCCTGCTATCCTGGTTTTTAAACACTTTGTATATTATCCCTGCAAACATTGCAATATCCTAGAAATTTCATTATTTTAGCATCAAATTATCTTACCCAGATGACCTCCCCCAGCAGGCAAACAAAAACATTTTATCAAGCCATGTATTCTCATATAGTCATCCCAATTTATACTGTATGTCCAGGGATTGCTTTTTCTTGAGTCAGTTTCTTAGCTTTCCTTTATGAATGCCTGGTGAACAAGAGACATGCCTTATTTGTCTTTATCTGTTCAGTGTCCAGTATGGTTTTACTGAATTGGATTAGAGAGAACAGCACACAAAACCAATGAGTTTTGCCTGAATGACAGCAGACTAGGACCAAACTAGGCACTGAATTATAAAATCATGATCGTCCTTCAAGGGACTTACAATCTAGTTGGGGGGGGGGGGAAGGCATTAAACCAGTGCTAGGTTTCACCTCTGTGAAACCTATTCCTTGTAATCACCTAGAGAGCTTTAAAAAATAAAGTACCTCTTCCCTGACCCAAATGCTAGAGATTCTTTGATCTGGGTTGGGATCCAGGCATATTTTTCCCTTTCTTTTTAAAAAATTTCCCAGATAATTCTGATGAGCTGTCAGGGTTAAGAACCACTGTGCTACATGGAACAACTCGCAGCTGTTAAGATGAATGTATAATTAGGTGCTGCTCCAAGTTAGACACACTGTATCCTGGAAGGCTTCAGAGAACAGAGCAAGAACTGGAAAGGGAAGAGTTGGGAAAAGCTGCAAGGAGGAGGAAGGAGGTCTTAAAGGAGAAGGGGGGCCTTCTAGGTAGAGGACACTGCCCATAGGGCAGAAACCACCAATGAGCAGACCAGTGTCAGATGAGGAATTGATGTGTGACACACCAAAGACCCACCTTAGCCCCTGATAATGACACTGAGGAGCAGCCAGAACGACCCATTTTACCGCATCCAAGATCACCAAACTCTTCCTGAAGTCACTAAATGCTACATAGTCTCAATGTGCCTTGAAATGAGGCAGTGGGAAGATGACAGCCCAATAAAACAGGAAAGCATCATTGCAAGCATGTGTTCAAACAACTGTGATCTTAAACAGGCAAATCACTACAATATTAAGAGATCTGACTTGACTGATGGAGGAGAGAAGTTCTTCTTTACTGGGAAATTAAAACTGTCAGATCACCATGATCAAGGAATGATAGATTTTATCTATCTTTATGTCTAGGGCTATGGCATACACACACATATATATATCCACACATATGTATTTATCTGCTAAAGTCTCATGAAATGATTAAGCGGTCACATCTATGGAAAAACAAAGCCTGTTTTCTGGGGTTATAATCTCTCTGTTCTTGCTGAAGTGCTAATGTGTCATCAAAAATTCAAATTAAAGCTGTCTGATTTAGTGTGATCTCAAGCATCCAGCAACTCTACTGTTGTAATTACGTGCAATTAAAAGGCCAGAATCAACTTCTTTACTAGTGTATTCCTATTTATAAGCAGACACAAACAGATGATTTTAATGGCCTTCAGAACTTGAAAAAAAATCATTACATGGTTAACTGGACCCTATGTGGGACCTCTGTGCTCCTATAATGACTTTCACTCATGAAGGAAATATTCAGTTGAAGTTACAACCCTAGCCAGGATTTTTTCCTACAAATTCTTGGTAGCTAATGAGCTACCTCTGAATAATAACCAAAAGCAAAATGGTGTCTACAAAAATGAGTGGCCAGCTACATTATGAGTCTAGCTGGCCTTAAAGGTTCGTTTAAAAACATGCTCTATATGACATAGGCAATAGCTAAATGTAGCACAAGTTCACAACTGCTTATTAACCATCATTAGTTTAAAAAGTTTAGATATTTGCAAGCACAGTGATCCATGAGCAGGATCCAAAGGGGGCTGTGGCAATGAGCCTTTCTTCACATTTGTGGTATGGCACAAGTAAGCTCTGAATAAGCTGCAACTCATCTCTGGCACATTTTGTAGGATGTGGCGATGATGTTGAACTTTAACTGAGTTCCCAGAAGGCAGCAACTAGCGAGAAATGCCTGCCCGAGGAGCACCCGCTCTCCCACGGGGAAGATCCTTCCCCATCTATCCCGGTGACTTCCACAAGACTCCCCATGACTCCTCCTCTACCCGCCTCCACCCAACCTTGGCCCCTTCTTTGATAAACATTCTCCCTATTGCAATAGCTGGCATAAAATCATCTTCTTGGTTGCTCAGTACATTTTGTTTTTCACAGCGAGTAGAAGGTTTGGATTTAATAATGACAGAAAGCCCCAAGTCACAATGGAATTTGAGTGCTAGAGAAAGAAAAATCTACCACTGTGGTCACTCTGATCTTTAAGGGGACCATGCCCTGGTTTCTCATGTACCTTGATTAACTGAGAGAACCACCAACCAAGCAACCAATCTGAAAATGTAATTACAACCAGGTTTGGGAAAGCAGAAAAGCTACCAGTGACAACTTAATTTAGAGGAGTTAAACAAGTTAACATCTCTTAGCAAGTAATTAAATGTTTAAGCAGATTTTTCTAGAGCAGTTTGGTGTTTATTAGCCCCCAAACATTACCACCTCTTGTACATAAAGCCTTCACTGAGAAATGAGATGTCTTCAAGTTTGCAGCTGCGGGGATTTCACATGAAGGAAAAAAAAATCCAAGAATATTATTATTATTTTTTTAAGAATATTATTCTGATTATAACTGACACCGTAAGACCCACACCTGCTTCTTGTACTTCCAGCACCACTATTTACTTGCTTTCTAAGCAAAACGTCAAATTTCAATTTCAAACTGCACCCGGTGTTTCTTTTTGGGTGCTTGGATTGAAAACCAAACGTGAGGAAATGCTAAACGAGGACGCCCTGCTCTGGAATGTACAAGGAAATACACAAAATAACAGGCATTATTAGAACCTAAGGAGAAAACCCATGTTTTTAAACAATTACGAAAGCAGTATAGTAACAGCATAAAGACAATTTCTGCGCCAGCTCGTTTCTCTGAAATTCTCTCTGCCACTGAACAGCTACAACAGATAATAACTATTAGTAAATCAAACTCCTCTGCAATATCCAGCTGTGCCTCGCGCATTTACATACAGATAGAATGGGTATATGTTTTTAATATGTATGTGCTACGTACTTTTACCACAGCTGAAGTGCCTGCTACAAAGGAGGAGGAGAATGGGAATCGGATCAGCATGAGATAATAAAGTGGCCTAGATAAAGTATTAGCCAGCGATTGATCTCAAACCGGGATGCTGCTTCTTCTGACCTGATTACTTACTATGCATAGATTCCATTAAATAGAGCTTAGACATGGAAAGCTTCTGGAAATACTCTAAATGCATAGAAGGATCCACAGCACTCTGGGCCCAAATTGTAACTGTAAAGGTGCCCACAGCCCACACCCTCCCTGCTAGAGTCAAGGCTCACATTCAAGGAGGGGCTGGGAGGTTAAAGGGCTGCCTGACAGCTGGTGGGAAGACCTGCTGAGCCCCACAGGGAGGACCCTTCCCTACCCTCCCCCTGCCACGCAAGCACCTGCCCACCCTTCCCCCATGAATGAATGCCTCCTCGCCCCTAAGCTGCTGGTCTGGTCCTGAACGCACATCTCTAAGGAACAGAATGGAAAGGTAGACAGGGGGCTTAGCAATCACTTAGGGTCATGGTCTGCTTTGAAAAACTGGTGACAGCCATGAATTCCTCTTTTCAGAAAAATATGCAAATCTCCACATGCACACACAATTTTGGATGTAATTTCAGGGTTCTGACTGACTTCCTGAAGTCATAGAGCCTTGGTCAAGGGCTGCTGATCCAGTCCACCCCCTCAGTTTTGCAGATGGAGATACTGAAGTGGAGAGGGAATAGAGAGTCTGGGGTGACATCAAGTCACAGCTTGACCTAAGCTGCCAAAGAATCCTGAAGATTAATTCCTCAGATGGAATTCTTTGTGGTTTACAGAAGCAAATGTTTCTCATCATATCCCTTTTATTTAAAAAATTATACATAAACTGAATACAAAAAACACACTTGAAACCACCCCCCCCATCTTAATGCTACCATCTTAAGTTGCCTCTCTGTCCCTAAGTTCAAGAATCTGATTTTTATGTTTGTACTTCCCTTAATTTGGTTACCGACATTTGGGGGAGATTTCTCTACCATCTTTGCTTTATCTTCCTTTCCCCTCTTGCTGCAGTCCTGCCAATCCTTTCTGACTGGCACAAGCCGGCCTTTTCCAACATCAGCCAGGCTGTGTAAGCCTCCTACCTCCTCAGAGACTCACTGTCTGAAAGGTTTTTCCTCAGTTTGTTGGCCCTGGGTCCCAGAGCCAACAACACAGATTATTCCTATGATGTGCATCAGGGTGATTTAAGAGCAGGTTCTTTAATAATGGAAGCACTGGCCAGGAGCGGTGACTCACACCTGTAATCCCAGCACACTGGGAGGCAGTGGCAGGAGGATCGCATGAGCCCAGAAGTTTGTTGAGGTTACAATGAGCTATGATAG
>CAUYQV010099903.1:0-19194 GCA_963574575.1 Galagoides demidoff | reverse complement strand
GCAAGGGAATCTGAAGCTGAGTCAGTCAGGTGGCTTTTGTTGTGTTAATTCGAGGAATGTCATCAAGCCCAGTGAAAACTCACCAGTGACTTTCTACCTGAAGTTGGAATCTAATACTGAGAGCTGTGTGCTGTTGTGGGTCTTCCTGGCCCAGCCAATATCTCCCGCACCCTGTCCTTCTTAAACATAGGCTTAGAGCTTCCAGGTAAGGCTCTCACACCAGCCATGCTCTTTCCCAATTCTTTCTAAATTACTTGCACATTAATAGATCACTAAAATAACATGCACTGCTATGATTTACATAGTTGCTTCATCATCTTATGACTTTTCTAGTTGTCAACTTTCTAGCAAGAAAACTTTACCCTTTTCTATCACAGAGTTGGATCTCAGTGGGTCTGGTTTAAGCAATTTATATCCAAGTCTGTAATGAATAGCCTACTATGATTAGCAATCTCGTGTCTAGATTCTAAAGCTGTTCATGAATTCATCTTTTGGACTATCTTTGACATCTTTTACTCACTGTGACATTAAAAATAACATTTTAACGTTGTTAGAACAAAGATCAAATCATGAACAAAATTGCTCAGGTAAAGGGGAAACCGTTTCTTCATCATAAGGCTAAAGTCAACATAAGACATCAATTTATTCACAACATTATAATTTTCTGTGGTTAATGGATAGTGGCATGAAAAAATAGAGCACACTATCATTGAGAATACGTAACTTTCCCATTATAATTGGAATCTTATTTCCTTTTAACTTTAAACTGGATCTAGTCATCCAGAGATATTCTGTAAACTAGGTATCCATTCTATGAAACTTTTTATATTTTAATAAAGGGAAATAGTCAGCCTACTAAAAACCACACATTATTATTCCTGAGTGGATGTCAGAGAGGAAGTCTCAAGAGTATTAAAATGTAATGGTAGAAGTATGATTTTTCCATTAACACTCCAAGAAGCATTCGGTGAGCACAGTGGTGGTGAGGAAAGGAGCAGATACAGATAGAGGGAAAGAGTACAGGAAACAGGAGGATGAAAACACAAATGGTAAAGAAAATACAAAAAAGAAGATGACCAAGGGGGGAAGAAAGAGAGATCTCTCCCTGACTGAACATCTACACATACCTTATTCTATGTTAGGGACTGTACTTTCTTTTCTATTTAGTCCGTAAATAAGATAGGGAACAAAGAACATTAGGTTACTTTCTAGATTGAATGAAAATAAATCTTTGAGAGCTTACACGACTTGTTTAAGGGCTCAGAGATAGCAAAGGGATCAGCCATGGAAGCCTAGAGTGTTTGAGCTTAATGGAAGGTAGATCTTTTTCTAGAAACCAATTTCATTGGCAATAAGCAAGGCAAAGATTGACGTTAGGGAGGAAGCTGAGTCAACCCCAAACTCCATGAAAGCAGGAGCTTTTTATTCTCTTCACTTTTTAAAAAACACCTAGCAGTTTGGGCACATTGGCTCACACCTGTAATCCTGGCACTCTGGGAAGATCGGTTGAGCTCTACTAAAAACAGAAAAATTAGCTGGGCACAGCAGGGTGTGGCTATAGTCTCAGCTACATGGGAGGCTGAGGCAGGAGGGTCACTAGAAGCTAGAAGTGAGCTATGATGACGCCACTGCACTCCAGCCAGGGTGACAGAGCAAGACTCTGTCTCAAAAATAAATAAGAATTTTAAAAAAAACCCACCTAGCACAGTTTCTGGAATGTAGTGATGTATAATAAATATTTTCAAAAGGATGTTTTAAAAAGATTTGGATGCCAAAAGCTTTAGTGAGAGAAGAAATGGAAGAAGAAATAAATAGAAAAGATAGAAAGAGAAGGGCAAGAAAGAAGATGAGAAGGACAGTTGGTTCTTTTTCAGCACTTTACCTAAACTTCCAGACTCTAGAGCCAAACTTGTCAGTTTAGCGTTAAGTCTAGGACTCCGCTAACACTTCAGAGATATTTGAAAGAGGAAAATTGCTTTAAGGCAAACATTCTCTCAACTCTGGCAAAGTATTCCATTTTTCAGAATCCCACTGGGTGTGATCTTGGGATCCTATCCCACCTGATTGTGATGCAGGTGAGCCAGGCCTCCTGGACAGGTGGGCCTGTGAAGCACAAGTGGGTCATATTCTGATATTTAACCAACAAGCCAACCAAAAACCAGTCAGTTAAGAAAAATCACTGAGTTAATAATTGTTATGGTCCCACTTTATCCTTCAGAAAAGGAATTTACCCAAACTCAAACACTCCAATAAAATATAAAAATTCAATGAAACATCTTACTACTTTGTTAAATAATCAAAATATTATGATTGAATATTCCTTTTTAATATACTTGTTTGATTTAAGGTTAATACTACCTGCAAAAATCATGACTTTTTAAAAAATTTTTATTTTTTTGAGACAGAGTGTCCCTCTGTTGCCCTACAGTAGATGCCATGGTGTCATAGCTCAGAGCAACTTCAAACTCTTGGGCTTGAGTGATCCTCTTGCCTCACCCTCCCAAGCAACTGGGACTAGAGGTGCCTACCACAATACCTGGCTAGTTTTTCTATTTTTAGTAGAGATGGGGTCTCACTCCAGCTCAGGCTGGTCTTGAACCCCTGAGCCCAGGTGATCCACCTGCCTTGGCATCACAGAGGGTTAGGATTATAGGTGTGGACACCATGCCCAACCAAAATCATGAAATTTAAAAGCTTGGTATTGTATTTTTCTTGGGTATTCTTGAATATCCACAGTGGGGCTAAATCCATCTCAATATCTAAGAATGTTGAGTAAACTATTTGTGTAAGACATATGCTTGTGTCTATATATTTCCCTCCAAAAAGAAAGGCGATCTTAAGTAATTTTGACTCTTATTGTACAACCGAACAAGTTCAGTGCGCAAACAAAATCTAATTTCACCATAGCAACTAACAAGCCTATTCTGAAAACTCACTTCATCATTCGGGGAGTATGAAATTGGTGGCTTCAGATTAGTTACAGAAAATCTTAGTTGAAAGGATTCCCATGTGATGGGCTTAGTTGAGTTTCTTTGAGGCCTTTATTCTGTCTGATATCCCCAATGACTCCAAAGTGACCACGTCTTATGAAATCTTAGGGATCTGGAGATCTGAATGATTGAGGCTGTTTGCAATCCCTTGGGTAATTACGGCCACCTGTCAGGACCTACAATGGCTGGTAAGGGAGTTGCTTTAGAAATCTGGAGAAGCTAGGAGTTGTTTGATTTTCTGGTACTGGCCTACTGAAATGTTTGCAGAGAAAAATGCTAGAGCCAGGCGGGCATAGCTTCATCAGATAGATGTGATTACTATGTAGCTTAAAAGCACTAAAGATATTGAACTTCCCCTTTTAAGTCATGGAAAAATACTGGGCCAGACTATGAAAATTGGAAAAAAAAACAATGTGTGGAGTAGTATAAAAATGTGAGTCATTTAAAAAATGGATTTAATATCAGGCCTTGTGAATTGCACTTGGCGTTTGGCCCATCAAGCTCTGATATCCTCAGGAGAAGCAATGAACTGTCTGTGAGCTGCAGAAATAATCAAGGAAAAAGGCCATTTTATTTCTGTGTTGTAGCTACATGTCCCATGCAGAAAATACAAAATGACTGTGGAAAAATTTGAGGAAATAAGACGATTTTTCACAATCCTTTAACAGAAGAAGGTTATGTGTGTGTGTGGTGTTTTGTAAGCTTTTAGAAATAGTTTTCATGTAGCGCGTGTGTGTCCAGGGGAGTTGTTTATAGATCCAGCACACAAATCTCTTTTCTTTCAAATAACACCCAGAGGACCTATACTTTTAAACAAGGGTATACAGTCCCTCTGACCCTATTTTTCCAGCTGTCAACAGATGGAGACACTCATCGCCCTTTGTAAAGAACATCTCTCTGCAGGCTATTACACAAACCACGGGCAGATACAGCTTGTCGTCTTAGAAATGCTAATGATTCTCTCACCTCTTCCTTCTCAGCACTTTGCAGATCGCGCCATTCCTCAGTGACGTGGCCAAAATCCACTGTGTTCATGGGGACTTTAAATTCTCCGATGATGTCATGCTTGGAGAACCGATCAAAGTCGTACACGGCCATCACCAGGGTTTTGCCACCTAATTCCGAGTACGGCACCTGCACAAAGAGAGATGAGGATAAAACATCTGGTTACAAAATTGCTTCAAATGTGTTACTTGTTCATAATGTTTAATTTTTTTATGTTCGATAAACAGAGCAGAAAGAAGACTTTGTTTTTGCTTGTTTCTTAAATTGAGACTTTGGATGAACTGCTTGAGGCTTAAATTACTTGAGAGCAAATGGGAACTTAGAGTGACTGATCACTTTATCCCAAAGTTCTCGAAGCTGTTAGGGTTATTAATAATAGATTCCACTATCAGTAATGCTATCAACACTTTAAGAGTAATAAAATGATAAATGAGTCAATTGCATTTACTTCTATAAATATGTTTTTCTTATACATTATTTTGTTACTGCTGTAAGTTATATTGTCAGGATATAATTTAGGGTTGGGCAGGTAACTTCTTTTATAAGTTCTATTAACTCTTTTCAAGCCATTTGAATGCCACGATTCAATGGAGCATTGACATTAAAAAGTATTCTAGGAGTCTGAAAGAATCTAAATGAAATTCACAACGGCCTCACCTACTAATTACTGATTGACAAGAACTGACTAGAAAATTGATATTTTGAATATCAGAGCTGCATTGCAATATGGATCTTGAAGTTCATTGGTAGGTATGACACGCTTTAGGAAAAGGGGTGGCACAAGGCCAAGAACTGATGAATTCTCCAGCTGTTCATATATATCTGGGACAGATGCTGTGGGCTGGGATGTTTATTAGTGACATTTTTAATATTCAGGGAGAGCAATGCAATGCAAGTCAGTTACACTTCAGTAACTGGGTAGAAATACCAATTAAGAAATTGTTTAGACTTGTCTTAAAGGTTTGATCAATTTTCATACACTTCCTATTATTTTATCAGTGTGAATGATTGTCTTATGCTCCAGAAAACATTTCTCAATTAACTCTGTATATTAAAGTGGGAAGAAGGAAGAATATTTGACCCTATACATATAAGAAGTTTCAGTTTTCCCAAGATTTTTATTATCCATCATTTATTCATCATCTGTTTAAAATCCGAGTACTTTATGAAAATACTATGATTAAAAACTAGGCATAATACTTTTTCCATTTTAGAAGGAATTTAAAATAAATCCAAAGAATTTCAAAGAGAGAAAGAAAAATTTTAGAGTAGGAATAAACTCTTAAAAATTTCATCCTATTTCTAAAATTTCTCTAGACTTCTGGATGATTGTACTGAAATAGCAATAGTGAAAAACCTGGGCTTGGGGTCAGAAAGACCTGGGTCTGGGGTTCCTAACTTTGCAGCTGAAGGACCTAAGGCAAGTGAATAAATCTCAGCTTATTCACTTATTAAGCATGGATAGTGCTATCATAGTGACTACTTCAGGGGCACTGTTTTGAGGATGAATGAATATATATGCAGACACTTAGGAAGTATTTATTGTTTAAATGATTAGTACCTCTTTCAGGTAAGAGTTTATTTTGGGGAAAAGAAGATGAATGTAGTTTGGGGCACATCGAGTTTGTGTTAAATGGAGTTAAATCAATTCTAAAGCTTACCCTCTTTAATACAGTGGTTGGAACTGTATTAAAGGGTTGTGGCATTAGGAAGGTTGAGAACCACTGTTCTGATAGTTCCACTCTTATGTCATATGGCCAGTTGGCATTTCAAGATGAGCAGCTTAAAATGTCTACTGAAGAAATTAACCAGTTATCTAGAAAAATGGGCATATTTTTAAATAATTAAAACACATTGTAGTCTGGATTTCTTTATAGTTTGACCAGCCTTTCAGATAAGAGTTTATAGAGAATTCCAAAATTTCAATAATTACCCATAGAAATTACTAATAAAATTATTAGCAATCTTTAAAGAAATATTATGCAAGTAACTAAAAACAAAGCCTCTATAACATTATTTCAAATAATTTAAGAACTTGCTTATTAAATTCTGGTTAGAAACTTCTGGCCTAGTTCGAGATCGATAAATAGCTAAGTGCAACAATTGTGATTACTATTTGCAATTTTTTTCCTTTTTATGTTTTGTGGGATATCGACCACAGTGATTAGTGTGGTCTTTACTCTGTATTTTCTTTTTTTGAGACAAGAGTCTCACTTTGTTGTCCTTGGTAGGTAGTGTGCCATGGCACCTTAGCTCACAGCAACCTCAAAGTCTGGGGTTCAAGTGATTCTCTTGCCTCAGCCTCCCTGGTAGCTGGGATTACAGGAGCCTGCAACAATGCCTGCCTACTTTTAGAGATGGGGTCTCGCTCTTGTTCAGGCTGGTCTCAAGCCTGTGAACTCAGGCAGTCCCCCTGCCTCGGCCTCCCAGAGTACTAGCAGTACAGACACGAGCCACCGCACCAGCCTTATACACTGTCTATTTTCCACAGTGTTTTTACTGCTCCTCTAAATTAACTATTTGGCTGTAGAAAAACTGTAGCTTTAAAAAATAAGATTACTGACAATACGTTAGAGACTTTGTCTTGAAAACTCAAAAATTTTAGAGTGAATAAAGACACGGCTACTCTACAAAATTAAAAGCAAATTTTGAGAAAATGACTCCTGCCCTTGGTCTCATACATTTATTTCCTGACAGAATGTTTCTCACCATGAGGCGCCTGTTATTGCTAAGCCTGGCTGATAGATGCAGTGATTCTCAATCAGCCTGCTGGCGTAGTCACAGACATTTCATTTCTCAGAAATGTATTGTTCTAAAGCAATGCATTTAATTTTTTCACATATTAAAGATTTTCAGGAAAGAATTGTTTTTATGAATGAGTTTGAGCCAAGAGCTATAGAGCTCCCTGGGGCCTGTGGGGTGTGTTTTCCTGACCAGTTATCAGAGGGACAGAATCTGTCTTTGTTATTGTTTGTCAACTGAGGTGACAAAACAAGGTGAAGAATATTCGGGAAGAGCCTCAAGTACAGGAAAAAGGCTGTAAATGCGAGAAAACAGTGTATCATGCTCTTTTTATTGATGATTGAGAACAATGGTTTTAAAGTGTTCAAATTGCTCCTGTACCCACAGAATTTTGCAACCAGAGTAAGATCTATTTGTAGCATTTCAGTGCTGGAACATAACTTACTTTATTCTGTGATTCCACTGGGGTCTACCTATTTTCTGAAACTTTGAAACTCAGAAAGATAATGACTTCATTCTTTGACTTTATTTTCTAAAGCAGGCGTCCTCAAAGTATGGCTCGTGGGCCACATGTGGCCCGCCTAGGACATTTATCCAGCCCACTGTGTGTTTTTGCCACCACTGCCTATCCTGTTTAGCAGCTGACTCGTCTTGGGGCCTGTAGTCTGGTCCTCCAATGGTCTGAGGGACAGTGAACTGGCCCCCTGTTTAAAACATTGAGGACCCCTGGTCTAAAGCAGTGCTCCCCAACCTTTTTGGCACCAGGGACTGGTTTCATGGAAGGTAATTTTTCTGTGGGTGGGGGTGGGTAGGGTGGGGATCCACAGAGGCAGAGCTCCTGCAGGGATGGAAGCCCTGGGGAGTGGCTGCCAACACAGATGACGTCTCACTCAGTTGCTTGCCCACCACTTGCCTCCTGCTGTGTAGACTGGCTCCTAATGGTACTGGTCTGAGGCCCAGTTAGGGGGTGGGGGGGAGATTGCAGGCTATAGTTACAGAAGGACCTTGGTTTTTAGATGTGACTATGACACCGTCAACATGTTCCAGTCCATAATATTCCACAATGAAATGACTGAGCTGAATCTTACTTTGCCCACTTTGAAATGCATTATAGGATCCTCATCACGCTGAAGATAAGACTCAGATATTCTGAACAGAATCGTAGTTTGAGTCCCTGTACAATAATTCATGTGCATGTCTGTGTACGCGTCAGGATAAGATCAGCCTTTTAGCTAAAAACAACAAAGGCAGAGTTATAAGTAAATATAAAGAAATACCTTGAAAGTAAATTGCTCATTGAAGACAGGATTAAGGGTTTTTCGGTGAACCTTTGTCTCAAATTTCTTCTTTTTATCAGGCAGCAGAAACACTTTCACATAAGGATCAGACGTGCCCCCCATGTCTAAGGCAGGCAGTTCGGCAGCCTGGATGATCCCCACCAGCAGCTGAAAATAAATGACAGAATTCAGCAAACACAGACATTGGGAGACATTTTGAAAAAGATCAATTTGTTCACAATGCTGTATATTGTGATTTTTTTTCTCCCTCTTCTTCTTTGCTTTTAATAGGCTTTTATTCTCTTATAAATCTGAACATAGAAGGCAAATGAAGTGAACTATAAAGGCTTCAGAAAACCAATTATGACAGATGCAGGCTCTGGGAAGCCTGGTTTTAAGTGCAAAAGAGGCTTTTAAAAGGTTGCTGATTACAGTTAAATATGGAATTCATATTTGCAAAAGGGTTGCAATCAAATAACTTCCCAGTTGCCAGAAGCCCTTGTGCATTGTTTCTCTTTCCAGGGCATGATTTGTAAGTGGAAATAAACCGTTAAACAATCACTAGTTTGTAATTATGAAGTAGGAAAGTTTCATTCTTTACCAAAGCCCCAGACTGGATAAATAGAAATATTTCTGAGAGATTGGATAGCATTTTGAAATAAAAAAAAAATAAGACCCGCCAGTTTCTATTTTTTTGACCTTCCCTTGCGTGCTGCATACATTTATTTTAACTTACAATAGAAGGATTATTAAATTCTGCATTTAAATATAGGACACGGAATCAAAAAAATACAATTTTAGCTTCATAAAGAAGGAAGATTACAGATATGATTTTTAATGCTTAGTAATTATTTTTCTATTTTCTCATATATTCCTAAGCTTAAATAGGAATATTAAAGTCTCTTTTCTTTTTTTTTTTATTTCTTATAGCATAACTATGTACATTAATGCAATTATGGGGTACAGTGTGCTGTTTTCATATACATTTTGAAATACTCTCATCAAACTGGGAATATTAGAGTCTCATTGGCATTGTGAATATTTTTGTTGAGAAAAACAGTGTGTGTGGACTACTACAGATACTCTTCCATCAGAGATTTCGTATCAACAGATTGGTTTAAAATAAGATCCATAGGGGATAACAAGGTAGTAGAGTCTTACTGCTATTTAAGGCACGGATGATTTAGTAAAGGCTTCTACGACCATAGGTTTTCACACCAGAGCCTAAAAATTCGTACCTGAAACTTTTAGCTGACAGTGTGAAAAGTAATTCACCTCCTTAAAAAGGTCACAGCCTAGTTTCTGTGAAATTAACCAACCATGTTTTTAAGTGCATTTTGAGTAGCTGTCTCAGTTTTTAACCTGGACCGATACCCTGAATGATGGTGTTGCTTTTGTTTTAATGCTCCAGTATCTTTTTGGTGCCATCATCATCCAACAACAGCAGTAAGGGTGCTGGATTGTAAGTACACAAAACATAGACAGATGGTCACAGAATAGCCAAAATAGGCATCAGATTATAAAGACGCGATTAGTAGAGCAAACAGTCTGCCTCTTGGTTTGCTAAATTGGTATTCGCCTTTATGTAGCAATGTGAATAAGCAACAGTTTATTTCCTCATTTACATTTTTTTAATAACCAGTTATCTTGTGGACAGAGAAAACTCTAGCAATAAAGCATAAACTCTGTAAAACTGGATAGTTATATTTTAGAGATTTTTGAATATTTGTTAATAAAGAATGATATTGCTTCTTCCAAACTCCCTCTGATTTCTGACTAAGAGATAAATATCAGATTTCTGTTGACCACAATAGCTTCTCACTGTAAGTGTTTTAGTGGTATCTTTACGTTTTGGCAAGCAAATGTGTTTATTTCATCATAACTTTACGAAGTTTTTCCCAGTCTTTATCTACCCTGTCTCATAGGAATTATTTTATAAATCAAATTAGTTCAGAATTTTCGGAAAAATCAATGTATGATATTAAGAAAATCATCTGATACAATTGTCTAGATTTTCAGAATAAAATACCTTTTTAAACTTGATGTTTGCTGGAAAGGGAGCGGTAAATGTATTCTATATTTTAGTAAAAAGTAAAAATTATTTCCTTAAAAATAAGACTCTATAAAATGATGTGTAATAATACTGGGCATGGTGGTGGGGCCTGTCCTAGGATAAGATATCACTAGATTTCCAGTGGAAAATATGAATGGAGAATAAATTAGGAGAAAAATACTGGACATGAATGTAAAGGTGGGATAAATTTTTGGAAACCATGTTATATGTTATGATAACAAAGTTAACCTGGACTTTTCCTAGAGTACACAGAAAGAGATTATGCTCCCAATCAAGTCCTGATGCTCAGATTTTGCTAGAAGTGATAGCAATGACCTCAAATGCATATTTAATTAACTATAAATAGTATATACCTATAAACCTAGATATATCCACAACTATCAACTCGTACCTATAACCCAATATGCAGCCATCTAGAATGTGCTACAAAGTAACTATGGTTGTCATGAAGCTGATGAAATTAAGGTTATTTTTAATACGGCAGCATGCTTACATATCCTTCATAAGAAACCATCTGCAAACTTCAGAAAGTAAAGTTGATTTGAACTGTCGAATCCTAAATAAACCCCAGAACTTCTACAAGTACTTAGATTTATTCACAGAGTTATTTACTTAGTAGAGAGTTATCAGAGGAGCATTATGGCTTAATTCATTCATTGCTCATTCCTCATCAAACAGGGAATTATCAACACATGCTACTGTAGTGGCTATTATAGTTACTTGATATCTTTTTTTTTTTGGCTCAAAAAGATGAGTGAAGCAAAACAAATGGAAGAGATATAAAATACCCTACTTGGAAAAGGGCGATGTCTTGCAGATTTTTAAGAACTTGAACTGTCATATAGCTAATTCTACTAATTTTTACCTCGATATATGTATATATGCATTTTAACAATTCAGAAGGTAAAGAAACATCTTTAACAATGTCATGGATGCTAGAAGGTCTTTGCACGTAGAGACCTTTTACAGTTATCTTTTCTGCTTTCTCTGTAACAGGGAGTCAATAAATGACAGCTAATATTTTCATTCATCTCGGGGCACCTCCTGATTTTTTGAGAAATTAAGTGGGAAATGCTTGTTCTGTTACTGTCTTTGGCTCCTTGTCAATTTGGGAGCAGCATTCATTGGAACTGGAAATCAAGCTGGTCTTCTTAGTTTTTTAGAACTGTTGTCTCATTAGCAAGGGAGTTTCACTTAGTATCATGATATTATACAGGCACCCCTGCCTTTAAAATTGATGGACCACAGTCAATTTTTCATCTTTAATTGTTCCAGCTCAGGCTGAGGGGGAGGGATGTGGCTGGGAGCTCTCAGAAGCAGACTGCCTGCTTCCAGTTCATTTATATTCTGTCTGCCTGCTGGACGTGCCTTAAGTAGATGTAATCTGTTGAATACTGTGAATTCTAATTACCAGGAGTTAAATTAGCAAGTAGGGCACTGCCTGTACTTAGAAATTATTTCATCAATAGCTTTGATAATTGCATTTTCCCCTCACAGCAAATGAAATATTTTAAGAAGCATTGTGCTTCCCCTTCTATTTGGCAATTTCAGAAAACATAATGGAATTAGAAGACATTTCCCCCCAGACCTGATTATTCTGGAAATCATAGTCCAGCGAGTATTGCAGTTTCCCCAGTTTCTCCTCCTCTTTGGGTTCTTCTTTTTCTTCCCCATCAGTCAGTCCAGTTTCAGCATCATCATCCTTAAGGGCCTATGAGCAGAAGAATGGATCTTATGAATTCAAGTGACTTTTCATGGGAACCCAAGTTAAACTGGGCCTGTAGTTTATACTTACAAGCTGTGAGAAGCAAGCACTAAGATGCTGGAAATCTGTTTGTCTGACACACATTCACATTTGCTGCTTACATATTTTTTAAATTCCATTTGTGCACGGAATTTTTTTCCCCCCAACCAGCAAGCAACATGGAAGCAATGGAAGAAGCCCCCTCAGAATATTGCAAGCGAAAAATGTAAAATTGTTGCAAAGAAAATGTCAACTTGGTATCCTTGGCTCTGATACAATTGCTCCTCTTGGAGGAAAGTGTGACAAACATGCTACTAACCAGGCCAGGATCACGTTCATGTCCATTAAGACACTGAGCAAGTGTAAACATTGCTACATGCAGGGGACAGTTTCTATCAAATGCATGGCCTGTGGTCGCCTGAGTTCCTACGGTAAAGATGACTGAGGCGATCCTCAGAGTGCTTTAATTCCCTGTGTCTTGCATATACATTTATCATGGTCATGGAAAAGGAAAAAACATGCCACCAGCAAATCCATGTTCAGAGAGAAGTTTATCCCACTTCCACTTTAAGTTTACCATTTTATTTTCATAACAGCTCCATAGAAAGCTAGGCTGAATTAAATTGATTTAAGAGTCTATTTGATATCAAAAGATAACAAGAATCATGTTTATAAACTTGTCAAAAACTCAGATTGGTATAAAAATTCATTTTGTTTTAAAGAACAAAATCAATTCTATTGAACTCTTGAAACTCACTCTGACAAACCAAATATTCTTTACAACCTAAAACTTAAGTGTAGTACAAATTAGAATACTAGAAAGCTCATTACCTCATAAGATACATTGAAATGCTCCTTTAAAAAAATCAAAATATATAATGTATTTTCCAGATGTGCAAAAATTTTGCCAAAAATTCCAAGGCTACAAAGGTCATAAATATTTGAATCTTTGTTTCTGGGGATGAGTATTCTTACTGCTCTAAATAATTAGAACAATTAGTTAGAAATGTATACACACTCATTATTCAAAACCAATAATAATAAAAGAATCACATTTTCCTGATCCCCAGTAAGGTTGAAAAATTAAAAATCTTTATATGACTCACTTGTAATTTTTCTTCTGAACCTGTATGTGTCCTTTGCTGATGTTTCTATTATGCTATTTGTCTTTTTCTTGTTGATTTGTAGATGCTCTTTGTATTTTAGTGGCTTCAATTTTTTGTTGTGTTATATGTAGCAAATATTATCTCTTAATTTTTGGTTATTGCCTTTTTGTGTGTGTATGTGTGCATGTGTTAGCATAGAATCTCACTGAAAGCTACTCAGAGATACTAGGGATGGACTTTTGGTAAAGTAATGGAATCTTGACTGTTCCCACCTCTCAAATGGAGCCTGAGAATTTGTATAGAACTCAATTCCAGGGCAGCAAGGCTGTAGCTGGGCATCTCAGTCATCAGACTATCGCCCCACCATCCTGCTCTCCTCAGTTTCCAGACCACATGCCCTTCTCTCTGCTGTATTCATCATTCTCAGGGGAGAGAGATTCTCTGTTTAACCACTCACTTAACAGAGACCCCCAGTGGTGCTTCCAAATGACACTCTCAGTCCCTGAACTTACAAGGTTTCCCAATTGACTACATTTATCACACCGAATTTGATTCTGAAAAGCAGAGACATGAATGCCTCACAGATTCACAGACACATCAACACCAGTGAGCTGGTCTCACAGGTATGTGTATCTTGACACTTCCCAGGAGCTGACGATGGGTTTGAAAAACTGAAAATTGCCATTATTACACACATCCATGTAGAAACATTTTCAGACTTGTTAGCCACACACCATTTAATTTAGAAAGTTTAATTTATGCTTGGTTGTTTCTTTGAATATTAAAATATTGCTTTACTAATAGCCAAAGGCTGGAAGCCACGTAAAATTATTTAAAAATTTGTATTAATCTTTTCATTAGCAGGCAAGGGGGCACTAAGGGGAACATGAGCTAATGAAGTGACAAAAAAAGACTAGCAAGAGGACGTCAGGTAGTGGAATCCCTGTGCCCTTTCAAACCTAGCTGTGTATAAGGTTTAACACTGTCACAGCAGATATGCTTAGAGAATGGCAGTTTAAGTAACTGCCTCTCTGTAAGGTTTTTATTTTTTAAAAATAATAGCAAACTATTTAATGTGTAGTTCTGTCTGATAAATCTGCCTGCCATGCTATCATTATAATAAAAGAAGTTCATGGATTAAAATACCTTTTCAAAGGTCTCTTTCAGAACTGTCAATTTATGCATCATGTATCCACCAGTGCAATTGGAAGGAGCTGAGATATTAAATCTCCTTCTCCCTCAGTGTTTTAGCTTGAACGGAAGGTGTAGGGCCATCTTGGCAATTATTCTGCATAAAATAAGGCTGAAGTTTTGATAATTTCTCAGTGCCACTGTTCATCACTGAAGTGATTAAGTCTACTCCTGTCCCAAAGGCTGAGCTTAAGCAAGACATTTTTCTGTACAGTCACATTAAATTCAGACCTATTAAATCAGTAGCTATTATAATATCTCAAGAGCAATATTTTTTCCCTCCACGGAACAAAATTCGGAAGAAAAAGCTTGTAAACCCAGCAGTTTTGAGGTTTGATAAATTGCAATAGAAAAAGCTATGTTGGGAACGTCAGACCTTGCTCTGAATTTTAAAGACACAGTGCACGCGCTTTGGTGTTCTGCTCTGACATTCAAAAGGGGCTCAGTTCACAGTCCTCAGAAGGAGCATTTGCTTACTGTTAGCAGCACTGTCTTAACTTTGGATTTGCTACAGCACATGGAAAAAGGCAGCCCAGGGGACTGAATTCCCTTTCTATGTGCATCAGTGTTAAACTCGAGCTTTCTAATACTGTTCAGTGTTTAATCTGGTAGCAATGTTTAAAATGAGAACAATTTATCTTTAAACAAAAAATCAATTTAGTTCAGCCTCTTGATGTGTGTCAGAATGGTATACCCTCAGCTGTGGAGCCCCAGCTGCCAGGCCACTAAATGTTTCTCAGCATTGCCTAGGGATGTCTAGGTAGCAGAGGAAACCTACCGCAAGGGACAATCCAGAACAGTCATCAGACACAACACAGATAAGGAGGACATAGAAGGAAGAAATAAAAATTAAAATATCCACACACATTAGTGAGAACTGTGGAGAAATGACCTTCCAGATCTAGGCCTGTGCAAGTTGATATTATATTCGGCTTCGGGAGGTTTTAGTATTCTTGAGTTTTAAGGTATAAAAAAGAACCCTTAACTATATACTTTATGCAACATAAATAACTATCAATAGTTACTTTTTTGTAGTCATTGCTGACTATTTTAACATTTGTCCTTGGTTATAAAAGCTTACTATAGTGACGTGTAGCCATGACCACTGAAATTTAATTTCCATGAGTTCAATATGAATGGTAAAGTTAAAAACTCATTGATTGCCCTGGAGCCTCTACATTTTAAGAAATCCTACCTAAAATGCCTCTCACATTTTAAAGTGACAGAGGCACAGACTACCTTTATTGTTCTCCCCATGTTCGCTTCAATATTCTGCTAAAGATATTTTGAAGCCATTATAAGCTACCTTTTTGGGCTGCTTTGAAAAGAAGTAGAAGTTATTGTTACCTATAAATGTTTATCATTAAAGCCTATTTTTACTTGTCCAAATTATATTTTATTATGTACGTTTAATTGTTCATAATTTAAAACTAGCACCTAGCTAACATTCTATGTAGAAAAAGTTATCTATTTAAAAAGATTAAAAAAGACTTTTTGGGTGGCTGAAATTCTAGATAATCTGCCATAATAGATTATCATAAGCTCTTCCTGACCTGGTATTTCTTTATTTGACTCATTTTCTCTGTCCCTCCCCATCTCAAAAATATAGGTGATTAATTAAACATTATACCAGCAATTCTCTATATTTCAGATCTTGGTCATTTATCCACGTCATAACAGGGGTAATTAACACTACCACTATGCTATCAATTACAATCTTACATCATACAGAACAAATTTCACAAATAAAAATACAGATGTCTTATCCTAGGAAGAAATGTTATCGTTATCATCTCACATTATTCAGTGTTTTTAATTGTTCATTCTAGAACAGAGGGAATCCACATTTGAATTTTATGGTAATTATGAATATGCTAGTATTTTATGTTCCAATTATTTTCACAATATAGCTAGAATTAACATATATATTATTCAGTAGACATCCATCTCGGAGATTAGTTCCGTGCTTAATCTCCCATTAAGTTGCTTAAAGAAATCTATATCAAGTCCTACTTGCTATGGAAAATGTAGACGTAAAGACGTGACTTGAAATTTTAGTTTCCACTTAACAAATTAATTGAAGAGAAAATTCCTTATTAGATATCTGTAGTTAAATGTTTGTGCACGGGCTCTTGGGACTGCAATTAGAAATTGTCAGAAACAGTGACCCCTCGTTAGTCTGTGCTCAGGTCAAAGCTCTCTGAGAGTGGGTATGGGGTTTACGTCCATCTCATAGCTCTGAAACCAAACAGAAGTGCAGATAATGAAAAATGAGGCTTGTGAAATCGTTGTCAATAGATTCGATAGCAACTTTGAGAAAAAGCTTAAAACTTAAGCTGGGAAGGGGGTTAGCATCCCGAGTGTGTGATTAACTAGGAAACTATGCAAACATCCTTGAAATGCTTGTTGTAACACTTGATTAAATTGTCCTTCAGGAGAGTCATATATTTAACAGTTTAATTAATATCAATTAATAACAGGTATTTATAAAACTTATAAACTAATTTGTAAAACTTACATACTGTTATTTTGGGATAAATAGAATTTTTGAATTATTTGATGGAAAATATTGATAATTAAAAATGTTATTTCCATGAAAAAAATCTATATTTATATTTTAATATATGAATTAAGTGTCCTTTAGAAATATTCAATATGAATTCAATATGAATATTATTCCAAAAAGGAAGAACTATTTCATAACTATTATTAATAGTAAACTTTATCTTCAACTGAATTTTCTAATTAATTTAGCCAAAAATAATGGACATCCAAATATCTTCCTTAGGCTTCCCAGCCGGATGAATCTTATAACCAGCATTATGGTTTTGATTGTCCCTAAGGGAGGAAGTAAGAAGTTTGCCTTCAAATTCTGTCCTGTTCTTTGGGGTTAGCTCATATAGCTCTGTTCATTCCCCCAGATAACTCACTGTGCTTGAGAACTAGTTATTCAGCTGGGTGCATGTGCAGAATGGTAGCTTTCTTTCATCAAGTTTGATGAAAGACTATGAAACTCAGTTATTTAACAGTCACTACAAACAGTGCAAACTAGAACGATCCCCTGTCCAACGGGGAAAAACACTCAGGTCCTCTGTAGTCAGTTTCTCTGACTCTGAAACAGTTCAGACTGGCTAAACAGGTGCAATTACAACGTTTAGGTGCCTTTTCCTGTGCTGGACCCATCAAGGGGCCCCTGATGGTCACAGGTACCTTTTCTGGTCTGTTTGCACAAGAGACTGGAAACCCTGTCAAACGTCTCTGTTAAACTTGGGGTCTTAAGTAATGACTGAGCAGATTACAAAGCACCTCAATGATGATATGTGCCCAGAAGGTGTTTATTTCTATAATCACCTGGCATAAAATCATAAACCACTTTTTATTTATTTTGTAACAATCTAAGAAGAGCTAGCGCACGAGCACATTACCTGATCTTTCATGGTCTTGCCCAGGTCTTTGACGTCTTTCATGTTGATGGCGTTCTTCCCTCCCTTTTCCTTTCCCTTCTTCTTGTTCTTCTTTTTGAACAAACATTTCTTACAAATACAAAAGCAGCAGGTCAGGACTAAAAGGACCGCGACTATGGCTATGGCAATTAAGGCCCACGGTGGCACTGAGAGAAAAAAGATGCATGGACAGCGTCAGTCACAAGACACTCGGATGTGCAAAAGCTTTAAAGCCACAGGTTACAAAGATCATGGTTTCTTCACGGCGTTTATCGAGCACCCACTTTGCTCCACGTACACTATTTCTCACTGTTTCCTCCGCCTAGCACACT
This sequence comes from Galagoides demidoff, assembly GCA_963574575.1. NCBI lineage: Eukaryota > Metazoa > Chordata > Mammalia > Primates > Galagidae > Galagoides > Galagoides demidoff. The sequence goes on along the minus strand of CAUYQV010099903.1, from coordinate 1,290 downwards.
GTTTCTTTCCACTTTTCTCTTCCAGGATCGTCCAATGTCATCGCCTTTCTATTGCTTTTCCTGAGTGTCTAAGCTAGATTTCCATTCATCCATCTCTTCTCATTCAGAGCTATGCTCTGGACTTTGATCTTTGAGTTTAAAGCTGTTTTTTTTTTTTAATTAATTGATAGATGTATACATTAATGCAAACATGGGGTACATTGTACTGTTTTCATATACAATTTGAAATACTTTCATAAAGCTGGTTGACATAGATTTCATGTCATTTGCTTAGTCATTGTATCAAAACATTTATATTCTAGTTCTAGAAACGTTCACTTGTACCCTTGTTAGACAGATATATAGGTGATCTTTCTGGTCACCCTCCCACCACCCAACTGCCCTTCTCCCCTCCCCTTACCCACCCCATCCCCATATTCTTGGGCTAGAATTAAGTTGTATCATTCATTTGAGAGCTATAGATTAGTTTCATAAAAGGACTGTGTACAGTGGATACTTTTTCTTCCATTCCTGAGACACTTTGCTAAGAAGAACATTTTCCAGTTCCATCCATGTAAACACGAAGGAGGTAAAGTCTCCGTTTTTCTTTAGGGATGCATAGTATTCCATGGTGTACATATACCACAGTTTATTGATCCATTCGTGGATTGATGGACACTTGGGCTTCTTCCATGATCTGGCAATTATGAATTGGGCTGCCAGATTTTAGTTTTTCAATCTTGTATTACCCTAGTGCTTATCTTTAAATGCCTTTGAAGTTGGTAAACTTTTGTAATTTAGCATTATTTTAGCAATAACAAACTGATACAGACTCAAAAGCAAAGAAGATTGTTACTATGTAGACATCCATACAAATAAAACTGTATATAGTTTTTGGCAACTCACTATCTTTGCATTTAGTTGTACAATACCATTTATGATTTGAAATTTATACTGAGAAAAAAGTATAAAATCAGGTAGCATTCTGAAAAATTTTACCAGCTTTTTTGTAAGTTAAAAACAGAGAAATAACTGAAGATCTATAATAATCATATTAAAACCTTATATAAAACATGTGTGTACAATATCTAAGCATCACAATTAATGTTGTCTTGTGTGTGAAGTGACCCCCGAGGCCAGGGTAGACTCCCACCTCATTAAACAGACCACCTGCTGGGAGACTTTTCAGGCAGGGATTTTCCGAGCACTGGCTGACTGACTACACTCCTGGGACTCCCTGGGTGCTTGGGGCGCCTGGGACTTCCTGGGTGCTTGCGGGCGCCCCGCTCCACATCCTGCTTCCCCAAAGTC
>CAUYQV010099901.1:0-23083 GCA_963574575.1 Galagoides demidoff | reverse complement strand
TTATGTCTAGACTTGGGTTCTATCCCCAAGGTCTCTCATTATATATATGCCAATATTCCAAAATTTGTGAGAAATTCTTCAGGGAGAAGGAAAACCAGAAATTCAGATCTGCATAAAGAAAAGATGAGCACCCCAGAAAGACTAAATCAAGGTAAAGTAAAAACTTTTATTTTTCTTATTCTTAATTGAGTTAACAGTTTGTTCAAAATAATGCAGGTATTTGATGATTACAGCTCACGTGTTAAGTGAAATGAGTGACAGCAAGGGGAGAAATTAGAAATACTGTTCCGCTCAATTTTCTGGGGAACTCCAAACTATTCTAAAAACAACCCCTTTTCTAAGGAAGGAGGCACAGCCCTTTTTGCATCAGTTTCTTGTTCTGTACAGCTTGGTACTCATTTTTAGTGGTCAGTAGAACAAGTCTTCAGCACATTTCTTCAAGGGCAGCTAAGTTATGTAAATGTAGCCAAGAGAAGGAAGAAGCAGCAGAGCCTGACAGAGAGAGATAAATGTGCTATGCCTAAAACGTACCTAGTAGGTATCCTTAGTTTGTGCAATGACCTGGCAGCAGAATGGGGCTCTTTACTTGGATCTTCTCCAAAGCAGTCACACTGTATTTCTCCCCAGTGTCCAGTCTCAAGATCTGCTTTATGAGACTTTGCCCTTCTCTAAGAAAAGCATAAACATGGCAACAGGCCCAGAAGAAAGGCACTCATGGCATTCAAGGATGCAGCATGGAAACTGATCCAAGAGGAGCAGCAGCTATTGAGCCCTATCTAACGACACAGTACAGGGATGTGCTGCTGGACAACTGTGGCAAATTATCTCACAGGGAATTCCATTCGCAAACCCAAAACCACTGCTCAGCATGGGGAAAGGGGAGGGAGGACCTCAGAAAACATACACTGGGTACCTATGGATTAAAATGAATTTATCCTCCAGAAGGAGGCAGAAGGACCATCTACTCTATACATTGGGCTATGATTACCTGAGGACTTTATTTGGGCCAAGTGAGAGAACAAAGTTGAATTACAATATTTTAACACTGTCAAGTAAAAATCTATATCCCTTGGTGCAAGTATAGTGCAAGACAAAATTAGTATGCTCTGAGCTCAAATATTTAAAATCTAGACATGAGGAACAAACATATAATACCTCTTAAATGCACCACACTACTTAGTACTAAAAGAGTAAAGGTTTTCTCTATGTACCACAAAGAGATTACATGACCTAGAAAAAGTCCAAGTAAAGTTCATAAAAGAGCTTCAAAATTTCCAGAGAACTTTTTTAACTTTACAATTTTTCACATCATTATGCCATGTAGGTAATTTTTTTTTTTTTTTAAGCGAGACAGAGTCTGACTTTATTGCCCTTGGTAGAGTGCTATTGCATCACAGCTCACAGCAACCTCTAACTCCTGGGCTTAGGTGATTCTCTTGCCTCAACCTCCCGAGTAACTGGGACTACAGGCGCCTGCCACAATGCCCAGCTATTTTTTTGTTGCAGTATGGCCAGGGCTGGGTTTGAACCTGCCACCCTCAGTATATGGGGCCAGCGCCCCACTCACTGAGCCACAGGCACCGCCCCATGTAGGTAAAAATTAGATCCTTTAAGGTTTTTGTTATTTTTCAAAATAATTCTACACCTTCAAAATTTCCAGAGTCTTTACATGGTTAGAATACAACTGATACAGAAAGTATCACAGGGGCAATGAGTGTAAAGTAAGTCCTCAAGAGTTCTATCTAAAATGGAGAGGTGAGAAAAAGGTCACTGAAATGTGTAACAGATATTAACTCTGGTTGTGACTGTTGAGCTATGTAAGAGAATTTGAAAAAATCAGGTTGCTGAAGTAAAGGGCAATTGCTATGCATAAAAGCTTGAATTACACACTAAAGTGTTACACTATGTATTCAACAAGGAGCAATATTTAAGGGCTGCTACTTTTTAAAAGTTAACCTCTAAAAAAGAAAAAGAAAGATATCAGCCAATAAAAGTATAATCATTCAAGATTAGCTATCATGATGGACAACATGAGGATACAGGGGAAAAAGAAAACCCCTGGGGGGGAAGGTATTCTTAAGATTCTCTGCTAGGAGGCTCGGCGCCTGTGGCTCAAGCGGCTAAGGTGCCAACCACATACACCTAAGGTGGAGGGTTCGAATCCAGCCTGGGCCCGCCAAACAACAATGACAGCTGCAACCAAAAAAAATAGCCGGGCGTTGTGGCAGGCGCCTGTAGTCCCAGCTACCTGGGAGGCGGAGGCAGGAGACTTGCTTGAGCCCAGGAGTTGGAGGCTGCTATGAGCTGTGATGCCAGTACTCTGCCCAGGGGGACAGCTTGAGGCTCTGTCTCACACACACAAAAAAAAAAAAAAGGATTCTCTGCTAGGAGGCCAGGGTGGTGGCTCATGCCTGCCTGTAATCTTAGCACTCTGGGAGGCTGAGGCAGGTGGATTGCTTGAGCTCAGGAGTTTGACACCCACTTACCTGAGCAAAAGCAAGATCCCATTTCTAAAAATAGCCAGGCACTGTGGTAGGCACCTGTAGTCCCAGCTACTTGGGAGGCTGAGGCAAGAGGATCACTTGAGCCCAAGACTTTGAGGTTGCTATGAGCTGTGATGCCATGGCACTCTACCCAAGGTGACAAATTAGACTCTGTCTCAAAAAAAAAAATAAATGATTCTGCTAGAATACGACATATACATTTTCTATTATTAAAAAGAATATTTGGGAGCAGCATCTGTGGCTCAGTGGGTAGGGCGCCAGCCCCCTGTACCAAGGGTGGCAGGTTCGAACCCAGCCCCTGGCCAAACTGCAAGAAAAAAATAGCCAGGCATTGTGGTGGACACCTGTAGTCCCAGCTACTAGGGAGGCTGAGGCAAGAAAATCACCTAAGCCCAGGAGTTGGAGGTTGCTGTGAGCTGTGACACCATAGCACTCTACCCAGGGCAATATAGTGAGACCCTGTCTCAAAAAAAAAAAAAAAAAAAAAAAGAACACTGGACACTGAAACTTGAAAATCTCCCCCTTAACTCAGACATTTAAAACTTAGAATGTGAGGTAAGCCTCTTGACTACATCATTACTTTATTTTGGACTCTTTCCAAAAATAAATTGCTCTCAACACATTTAGGAGTAACTTGGTAATTTTTGTTTTTGCAATTAACTTACCTTAGACACCTATGGATACTGAAAAGTACTTAACAATGAAGTTGCTAAATCCAGCTAGTTGTGTAATATATTCTACAAGGGCTTTGATAAGCAACATATTTAAAAGTCAATTTTAGTGTGCTTTGGGAAAACCCAACATATAATAAATATCTCTCTTGGTTTCTCAAAAGCGAGGCTATAGGCTTATATAAGAGAACTCATTCTTTAGCAACAATTATTACTCTCCAATTACGTAGTCTATTTGGACCCTAATCTATTTGGCCTCAATGTGTTCTATTTTGGCTTGAATTAGAAAAGGATAAACATTTACTTGATACTGAATAATTAAATATATGTGGTTATAGTTCTACTTTGCAATAGTATGTGCATCTGCTCTTCATCAAAAATCATGTAAACCAGTACCAGGCTGTTATATGCTGTTCACTAGTGTCCTTATGAATATAATTTTATTGCTATGTCTGCTCTGATAGTCATTTGTAATGTATTCTGGAAAATAATTTTTAAATGGAGTCAGGGGTGGATGGTAGGCTTAATTTTAACTGGGAAGGAATTTAAAGCAAGTATACTAAGTTTTTAAGATGTCAAAATTTCTTATGCCAGGAAAATAAAAATATCTCAAACTGACAATCAGACTATACACCAGACATTTAATACAAATTAATTTTACACAAATGTATTATATCCAAAGCATGTCTTTGATTAGGTTAGGATAAAATAATAAATTCCAAAACATTCACACCCCCAATCTGGTATATATACTCAACCTGAATCCATCTTCTTGCAAGGAAAATACTCAGAAATGTTTGTTTTCTATAAATTGAGATTGAAGAAATAAATTTTCACTCTCTACAAAATGTAATTACACACAAAAGTGACTAAGACAATGTTTAAAATTAAGCCATAAAAACTGAGTAAACCAGATCCATACTAAATTATAAATCACTTCATGATCCTTAAGGTTCCTTACATAATCCTACCCATAATTAAAAGAAGTCATTAATATAAATACTAGTAAGTATGACTAAAACATGTACGTGCATATGTAGTAACAGGCAATATTTAAAAACATACAAGTTAGAATTTCTATTTCTGGTCATTTGGTAGCAAGATAACCAGAAAACCCTTTTTTTTTTTTTCCAAACACCTAGAACTACTAGTAGTTAACCTTTTTATTAGGTTTGTACATATACATAAAATTTTATAAAAATTCTTTAAATGTGGAGCTGAGGTATCTTCAAATCTCCAGAGACCAAAACTGAATAAGAAAGTAAAAGCAGTACACGTCTGACCTGATGTCTGACCTGATGCCACAACACCCTGTAAGATTTTATTTCACAAAGCAAAGGACTTCTGTTTCAATAACAAAACAAGAAAGAAGATTAAGACCTTGGCACACAAACAGCACTGTTAGAAATAAGATTCCTGAACTAAGTAGATTCTCACAGAACAACAGAGTAAAAAATTTGCCCATTGGCAAAGAGAAGCAAAGAAATTTTTGTCTCGGCTTAAACTCTAAAAAGGTGGGGGGAAAAAAATCACCAAAATATTGCTAGGTTTACAAGAACTCATAATTCCAGGTCTGGAACCCGTAGCACAGTGGTTATGGTGTCAGCCACATGCACCAAGGCTGGCAGGTTCAAACCCAGCCCAGGCCAGCTAAACAACAATGACAACTACAACAAAAAATAGCTGGGCATTGTGATGGGCGCTTGTAGTTCCAGCTACTCGGGAGGCTGAGGCAAGAGAATCACTTAAGCCCAAGAGTTTGAGGGTCCTGTGAGCTGTGACACCATGGCACTCTACCAAGAGTGACAAAGTAAGACTCTATCTCAAAAACAAGAAAAAAAAAACTCACAATTTCAAAAAAATAAATATAAAAAGTAATCTGTGCTTGAGCAGGGTAATGATAACTTGGGTGTACTCATTTGTCAAAACTCTAACTAAGAAAATGCTGTGAAGGCTATGTTAACCAGTTTGATGAAAGTATTTCAAATTGTGTATAAAACCAGCACATTATACCCCATGGTTGCATTAATGTACACAACTATGATTTAATAAATAAATAAAGCCATAGTTCTGACAATTTAAAAAAAAAAATCTCCAACTAAGCTAGGTATAGTGGCTCATACCTGTGATCCCAATTACTGAGAAGGCTGAAGCAGCAGGATTACATGAGCCCAAGTCCAGCCTGAGCAACACAGTGAGAATCTCTCAAGGAAAAAAAGAAAAAGATAACCACCTCAAACTGCATACTTAACATTTGTGCATTATACTGTGTATAAATTATACATCAATTTAAAAATATAAAATAAAGTAGTCACTGGAAATATTTCTAGGTTGCTTGGCAACAGAAAATCAAACCTCCCTCCAGGGACATGCCCCAGTGAAGGCACTCAAAATTCTCTCTCACGAACAACCCCTCTGAAGATGAGTTCACGATCCAAAATTATAAAACACTCAAAGAACCATTTCATCATAAGCAAGAATGAGCAGGTATGACAGAAAAACACTAAGAACTTCAGTTAACTGAACAATCTAATAGAATAAAATAGAAGACTTAAGAATAAGACATCACTAAACAGTAACAGACAACCCTAATAAGATAATACAAGAGGGCAGCACCTGTGGCTCAGTGGTTAGTGTGCCAGCCCCATATACCGAGGGTGGCGGGTTCAAACCGGCCCCAGCCAAACTGCAACAACAACCAAAATAGCCAGGCGTTGTGGTGGGCACCTGTAGTCCCAGCTATTTGGGAGGTTGAGGCAAGAGAATTGCCTAAGCCCAGGAGCTGGAGGTTGCTGTGAGCTGTGACGCCACAGCACTCTACCAAGGACGATAAAGTGAGACTATCTCTACCAAAAAAAAAAAAAAGATAATACAAGAAACAATCATCCGCACAGGCTAAAACATCAACAGATGAATTGTTAATAAGGAACTAGATACTGGCAAAGTACAAAAAAAATCACCCCGCAAATAAAAGATACAAGAGAAAAAAGCTAAACTTTATAATAAAGATATTAACTTTCACCATTTGAAGCTACTGAATAATCTTAGCATCATTACAAGTACAACAAAATGTTAAGGACTTTCCGATGCGATGAGTACAAAATACTCAGTAATACCCATGAACCATTTGTGCCAAAATGTTAAATCTATCCCTAATCAAGTCTTTAAATCGAAGTTTGATTTTCCAAGAATCACAAAAAGATAAGAATAAATCAAACACCATAAGAATTTATTAGAAAAAAATCTGGGACATTCTATATGACCCAATCTTTTCAATAAGTCAACAGGATAGGAGGGAGAAAAAGCTGCAAGCGTAAAGACTAAATATTCCAGAGAAACATAAACAAACACAACTTGTGAACTTTACTCTGGATCCTGCCTCAAACCAACTATAAAATGACATTTTACAGATTATTGTAGATACCTGAATATGAAAGAGCAATTTATAAGATTAAAGAATTGTTCACTTTGGGGTATGTGAAGACAATAGTATTGTGATTATAAAGAAATGTATTTTTTAGAGATGCAAAAATGAAATATTTACAAATGAGATGTCAACATAGAGATTTGCTTTAAAATAACTCAGCTAACAAAAACAGCCTAAATGCCAATTTATAAAAAAGTGGTTGAATGAACTATGGCACATTCACACAATGGAATACTATGTAGTATTTCTTTGAGAAACACTTGTTTGAAATGATACCTGACATGTTATGGTGAAGTGAAAAAAGAAAGCACAAAAGAGCATCAATAGTGTGTTACTCTTTCATGTAAGAAAAAAGGGAATATAAGAATATACGCATGTAGCAGCTCTTTAGTACATGAAGTAATTCACAAAACAAAACCTATAAAGAGTATGAAAAGGCTAGGGGAAAAAAGGGCAATAGGACCAGGGAAGAAGGGATGGAGAGGAAAAACACTCTTCTGAGTATAATTTTTTGTGTTATTTTAACTCTCAGGAAAATGTCAATTGTTCCACATAACACCAAGTAAATCAATAATTAAAATCAACCAGGATGTGGGGGGGGGAGGGTGTACTCAGTAAATGTATTAAAAATGAGTAACATAACCAGACTGGCAAGGGGAAGGAAAGAAAAAAAATTACATAAATTTGAAAGACAGTATTCTGACTCTACTGACAGCATTATCATAATACATTATATTCTAAACAATAAATTTGTTTCTAGCAATGACATATATAGGTTAGCAATTTTGAAACTCCCTTATTGTGTATACTAGAATTGAGCAATAAGAAAATATATTGTAGGCTTGGCGCCTGTAGCTCAGTCGCTAGGGCTCCAGCCACATACACTAGAGCTAGCAGGTTTGAACTGGACCTGGACCTGCCAAACAACAATGACAACTACTACAACCACAACACAACAACAAAAACATAGCCGGGTGTTGTGGTGGGAGCCTGTCGTCCCAGCTACTTAGGAGGCTAAGGCAAGAGAATCCCTTAAGCCCAAGAGTTTGAGGTTGCTACCAGCTGTGACACCATGAGGGCAACAAAATGAAACTGTCTCATAAAAAAGAAAGAAAGAAAGAAAGAAAAGAAAATATATTGCAAATAATAATACCCAAGCCTCTCACTACCTAGAATAGGATAACAAATAAGGAAAGAAAGAAGGCTATATAATGTATTATAATTTTGTGGTGGTAGACCGTAATTGGTGAGGACACAAATTTGTATTTTTAATATAGATACATACAGAAAAGACTCAGAACTAGGTGTACATGAGTACATACACGTATTACCTAACTTTGTCCACTGAGAGGTCCCAAAACAACGAAAGAAAATCCAGTAGCAATGACACATCTAACTTCCAGATTTTGCTTTCTAAATACCGTTCTATAAGAAAAGGAGCCAGGTCTCCCTGGAGAAATGACTGATTCTAAGGTTAGGGCAAAGGACAAAGTGAGTATGGAACATCTTGTGCTATGAGAAAGTAAGAATGTGCTTAAAAAACAATGAAGGCATTTCAAAAAGGACACAGGTACCAACTCGAAGGAGTTCCCAGTGGTCAAATCTGGGATAACCTAAGCAAGAAAATAATGACAGTAATAGATTATAACCTACAGAATGAAATAAATGCCAATGAATCCACTGAACTGAATCAGAAAAATACTTTTCCTTCTCCCACAGGGTCAACACAGCACAGAACAATTCTGACATCAGATGTGTGAGGGTTTTCTCCATACCAGCAATTCTGCAGCACCAGCTAGGTGATCTATAATTAGAGTGACCAGACGTCCCACTTTTCAACCATTTTTCCCACGTCCCGTGGCATTTTAAAAAAGGCCCTATTTTTGGAAAGAATGTACCAATGGGCGGGAGAACAAGAAGGGAATATACGATTTTTGGCTGCCACGTGGTGGTTTCACCAGAATGTGAGCTTTATATTATTTTTGTTAATTTTATAATGTTAAACTGTAATAATAACAAATAACTGCTGAGAAGTGATTATCGAGAACTGCTTATAAAAATTTGCATTGTTGTCAGGCCCTGCCCTGCCCTGTCCCCCACCCCCGGCCATGTTGTCCTGCCTTACCGATGTTAAAATCTGGTCACCCCATCTATAATTCGATTCAATTCTAACACTTATCTATCCATTCAGTCCCACACGAATGTCCCCCATTTCAGGCACCAATCCCAAGCTGCAGGCTGTCACCTGTGCTTCTGTCTGGTCACGTATAAATGGGACCTTCCCACAATCCTCTCCTGAAATTCACCCATTTGCTAGAGTGACTCACAGAACTCAGGTACACACTTTACTTACATTTGTAAGTTTATTATAAATGATTACGTAGGATACAGATAAATAACCAAATGGAAAAGATACAACAGCATGGGGTCTAAAAGGGTCCTTACAGAGTTAGGGTTTGTCAAACCAGATCTGGACTCCCATTGTTCAGGGATTTTTACAAAAGCTTCATTATTCAGACTTGATTGACTACTAACTCAATATCCAGATCCTCTCCCATTCCCAGAGGATGTGGGATAGAGGTGAGAGTTCTAAGCTTCTAATCATGACTTGGTCTTTCTGGTGAGCAACCCCATGCAGGAGCCTACCAAAAGTTGCTTTATTAGAACAAAAGATGCTCCTTTCACCCAGGAAATTGGTCAGGCATTGGAGTCAAAGACCAAATATTAGAACAAAAGATGCACTGAGCATCCCCACCACTCAGGAATTACAAGGGTTTTAGGAGTGCTGCCAAGAACCGGGGGACAGAGACCAAATAATTTTTACAACATCACATTAATATAAATAATTGAATAAATAAGTGGGAGAGAGAGAACAGCTCTTCCTTAAGATAGAATTCTCATCAGTAATGCACAGAGAAGGAACAATGGAACAAGAAAAATCACCATTTGGCAAACACCACAGTAATAATTACTACAGGCAAAAGCTGTCAAAAAATGCTAAAAATAGAAGATGACAGTATGATGAAAAACAGTATAATTGCATAGCCTCAAATATCTACTGCATGTCAAAAAAGAAAAAAGTAATCATGAAAAAAAATACCTATAACCAAGTGATTAATGTAACTATTGCATGTACCTGCCAATATGATGCCTTGAAAAGGGCACAACAACATTTCTGTAATATTATTGCCAAAAATGTTATCACTTTAAAATAACCAAAAGAAACATTAGCTAAACCAAAATTGAGGGACATTCTACAAATGACTGGTAGATAATCTTTAAAAAACATCAAAATTAGACACAACTAGGAAAGACTACTGGAATGTCACAGATTAGAAAAGACTAAAGAGGTAACAACTAAATGCAATATGGGATCTTGGACCAGAAAATGGACTAATGGGGGAAATGAAGAAATTCAAATATGGTCTACACATTAGTTAACTGTATTCTATTAACATTAATTTACTTGTTATATAACTATCCTATTCCTATAGTTATGTAAAATGTGTATATTAGGGGATGCTAGATGAAGGTTAATATGAGAACTGTGAAGAATTTTTGCAACTTTTTTGTAATAAATTACTTTTATACTATTTTCTCAACTTTTTGATAGTTGAAACTTTGTATACATTTTTCAAATGAGGCACAAAAAACTTCCAGCAAAATATTGTCAATGATACTAAAAACTCAGTGTATTAAAACTACAAAATTAGGCACAGCTGTGCCTTCTAGAATTGTTATCTAGAAGGCAGATACAAAAATTAACCAGAAAGTAGCTCAGAGAAATAATGAGACATTATATATGAAAGCAAAATTAAGAGGAAAGGAGTGAAGAATTATAGCAAGTCCATCACACATCAAATAGAGTTCCAAAGGAGAGTAAAAGTAACAAAAGAAAATTAACAAAAAAAAATAATTTTATCTAGAATTAACAAGCAAAAATGCTTAGATTCTAGAAATGTAAGTTTTAAGCAAGATAAATAAAGCAGAAAAATGCCAAAAATCAAGAGAAGCCCTTAAAATCCTGGTGGAAAAATAAAGTTAATTACTTACAAAGCAACAAAAATTAGAAAACAGACTTTTCATAGTAACAACTAAAGTTACACATTCTTAAAGGGCTGAATAAAAATAACCTATTATCCTACAGTCACCTCATTATCACTTCCAGAAAGAGGGATAAGTACCGTTTTCAGATAAGGACCAAGGATTTACTATTAACAATCATTGAAGACATACTGAAGGACATAGTTCTAGCAGAAGGAAGCTTGAAACTAAATGGATTAAGTGGGATGCAAAAAGCAATGGTAAAAGAAGTATCTGGTAATGAGTAAACCTAAAAACAAAGTTCATAAAATGCTCCTTGAATTTCAAAAAACAAAATAGAAAGAAAAAGGCTTCTGCAAGATACTTTTTACAAAGAAAAAAGCAAGAAACTAGACTTTGAAAATCTGAACCAAGACTCTGCTCCTTCTCATTTTATCTTCATCAAGGCTTTGCTTTCTTCACCCAAAAGTGGAGGCATTTAGCTAGAAGATCCTTAAGATACCCTTTCTGTTCTAGGACTCAATGGGTAGAAAACTGGCCTTTCCAATTTAACAGAACACCTTTCAAATATGCATGCTGTTATGAGTTCAGAGCAAGACCCATGCACAGATCCAATGGTTTAAACCAAGTTCATTCTGGAGCTCCTTAGGTTTTCAATAACTAGCTATCTGCTCCTATGTAAAAGCAATTGGAAACGGATATGATCTCAGAGGATGAATAAAAAAATGATGTACTTTTAAACTGTTATACATTCAAAGAGCTAACAGAGGAAGGCAAGGAGTGATCTAAGTGGTAGGACAACCAAGATAGCATAAGAATCAGTAAATCCAGTGAAAATTTCCAAAAGAAATAAGGTATGATATTAAATAGGACTTGAAAATCAAAAAAAAAAAAAAGAAAAGAAAAGAAAGAAAGAAATATGGTATGACTACAACATGCTGCAAAAAGAATAAAGATAATTGGGGGTGGCACCTATGGCTCAAAGGAGTAGGGTGCCGGCCCATATACTAGAGGTGGTGGGTTCAAACCCAGCCCTGGCAAAAAAAAAAAAAAAAAAGAATAAAGATAATGGGTGGTGCCCGTAGCTCAGTAGGTAGGGCACTGGCCACATATACCAAGGGTGGTGGGTTCAAACCCAGCTGGGCCAGCTAAAACAACAATGACAACTGCAACAAAAAAATAGCTGGGCAGCACCTGTGACTCAAAAGGGCAGGGCGCCGATCCCATATGCCGGAGGTGGAGGGTTCAAACCCAGCCCCAGCCAAAAACTGCAAAAAAAAAAAAAATATATATATATATATATAGCTGGGCATTGTGGCAGGCACCTCTAGTCCCAGTTACTTGGGAGGCTGAGGCAAAAGCATCACTTAAGCCCAAGAATTTGAGGTTGCTATGAACTATGATGCCACAGCATTCTATCAAGTGTGACATAGTGAGACTCTCTCAAAAAAACAAAAAGAATAAAAATAATCAGTTTATTCCTAGTTCACAAAATTAGCTGACAAACCCTTCCACAATCTTAAAAGTTCAATGACATAAATACAGGGTAATATCAAAACTAATTTACTGTACTTTCTGAAACTCTAACTACACTGGAATACATCAAAGACAGACAAAAATCCCCCAACATGCAAGTAGTCAATATCCATAAAGATATCCTATTCTTTGCAGTACAAAATTTCATTCTTTCTGCTAAAGATTAATTAAAAGGTCAATGCTATAAGCAAGAAAAGCTTTCATTTAAAAAAGCAGAGCTGTGTGATCTTACCTAATGTGTACAATGTGAGGGTGTTCAGCATGTCCCCAGGTTGAAGGGCTCAACTACAACTTGAATCTTATAATGGAAAACATTGTAACCTAAAAATTTGTACCCATATTAATTTGAAATTTTAAAAAAAAATTTTTTTAAAGCAGAGCTATGAAAACACTGGACTATGGAAAGTCATTTAGTTTTATTGCAAATACTCCCTATCAGTATTCCTTTTTTTTTTTTTTGCAGTTTTTGGCCAGGGTGGGTTTAAACCCACCACCTCCAGCATATGGGGCCAGTGCCCTACTCCTTTGAGCCACAGGCACCACTCCCCTTTCAGTATTCCTTTAACTGAAGTGGGCTTGGAGATACGGGGCATAAAAAAGTAGACAATATAATTAAAACTTATTAATTTGAGACAAAATGATAGATACTTGATATAAAGCATTAAAAACTGGATTAGAGTTAAGATGTCCTTAAGAAAAGCAGTCTCCAAAAAAAAAAATTAAGGAACAGAAAAAAGCTCAATACTAACATTTGGGGGTATATATATATACACGCACATACTTTTTTTTTTTTTTTTTAGATAGCCTCACTTTGTAGCCCTTGGTAGAGTCCTGTGGCATCATAGTTCACAGCAACCTCAAACTCTCGGACTAAAGTAATTCTCTTGCGTCAGCCTCCCAAGTAGCTGGAACTACAGTTCCCACCACAATGCCCAGCTATTTTTTTAGAGATGGGGGTCTCACTCTTGCTCAGGCTAGTATGGAACTCCTGAGCTCAAGCAATCCACCTGCCTAAGCCTCCCACAGAGCTAGAATTAAAGGTGTGAGCTACCACACCTGGCGTTTCTTTTTTTTTTTTTTAATTTCCCTCTTGACTTATTTCATAGGCTAGTTGCTCAAACTAAACCTATAATCCACATTTCCTGACCAGATTAGTGGTTTTTGTAAAACACGTGTACCATTCTGAATTTTTAGATTATAATCTCAAAAAATCCCACCTCCAAACAGATATAAATCTATATAATCTGTGTAAAATTGGCGACATTTTCCATTCTTCATAAAAAATGAATCCTTTACATCTCGAAGTATTTTTCACTTTACATTAGATGGAATTGGAAAAAAAGGTTAAACTGATATTAGAGGTGGAGGAGCTTTAAAAAAGGAATGTGATGACATAGGCAATAAGGGCAGTAAAAACAAAATTTAAGAATCTGCTCTGCAAAGACACAATTCTAAAAGTAACATTAACTTAATTTGCTAGTAAAATACCAAAACTAGGTGTAACATAAAACAAGTTCCAGGCTCAGTGCCCATAGCTCAGTGAGTAGGGCACCAGCCACATACACCCAAGGCTGGTGGGTTCAAGCCCAGCCCGAGCCTGCTAAACAGCAATGACAACTGCAACCAAAAAAATATATAAATATAACCAATGTTGTGCCAGGCACCTGTAGTCCCAGCTACCTGGGAGGCTGAAGCAAGAGCAAGGCTTAAGCCCAAGAGTTTAAGGTTGCTGTAAGCTGTGATGCCACAGTACTCTACTGAGAGTGACATAGTGAAACTCTGTCTCAAAAAAAAAAAAAAAAAAGTTCCAGTGAATACTTTTTTTTGAGACAGAGTCTCAAGCTGCCATCCTGGGTAGAGTGCCCAGGCGTCATAGGTCATAGCAACCTCCAACTCGGTTGCTTAAGCAACCCTCTTGTCTCGGTTTTTCTATTTGCCTCTCTAATAGAGACAGGGGTCTCACTATTTGCTCAGGCTGGTCTCAGTGAATACATTTTTATAAAATGTAATCTTGATAACTTCTGTTGAAACAAACTAAAGGCTAAAAATCTTATTTATGTTTCAAATAAACATTTGTAATCAATGTCATACTGATTTGAAATTCACAGGGAACCATGCTAAAATTTACATTTGCTTAGAAAAGGCTTTCTCTCCTAAAAAGGAAAACGAATAAGATAAAATATTATAAAATACAGTCAAACATATTTATGTTAGCCATTTGAAATGAGTGTAGAAAATACTTTTAAACATGCTCTAAATATGATAATTCTATGTATATAATATAGTAGGTAAATTATAGATCACCCGTTTTCCATCGAAGTAGATTCATATGTATTTTCATTCTTTTTTTTTTTTTTTGAGACAGAGCCTCAAGCTGTCGCCCTGGGTAGAGCGCTGTGGCATCACTGCTCACAGAGACCTCCAACTCCTGGGCTCAAGCGAGTCTCCTGCCTCCACCTCCCAAGTAACTGGGATTACAGGTGTCCACCACAATGCCTGGCTATTTTTTGGCTGCCGCTGTCATTGTTGTTTGGATTCGAACCCGCCAGCAAAGCCTAACTTACAGTGTTGTTAGTATTACGCTTAACATTGATAAAAAATGTATCTTTTATATACATATTATACAGGCTGGGCACAATGGCTCACACCTCTAACCTTAGCACTTTGGGAGGCCAAGGCAGGAGGATGGCTTGAGGCCAAGAGTTAGAGACTAACCTGAGCAAGAGCAAGACCCCATCTCTTCAAAAATAGAAAAAATTAGCTGAGTGTGGTGGCATAAGGCTGTAGTCCCAACTACTCAGGAGACTGAGGCAGGAGGATTGTTTTAAGCCCAGTAATTTAAGGTTACAGTGAGCAATGATGATGCCACTGCACTACAGCCCAGGTAACAGAGCAAAACGCTGCCTGAAAAAAAATAAAATAAAATATGTATGTATGTGTATACATATATTCAGAAGAGCTGACTCTTATATCATTCAAAGCTGTTCAGTATGAATTCACTTCAAACTGAATCCCTAACATGATTTGGAATATGAAAGGATGTTAAATAAACAAACAAACCCTTATAACTACTTACAGATTTGTACCTGAAAGAGGTCCTCAACATAACCAAGATTAGTACAGTTGGTTAGTATAGTAACTGTAGAATCAGACTAAGGAACTCTACCATCAGGTACAGTCACAGTCAGAAATTACCTTTACTCACTATAATGTAAGAATACCACTTTCTGTAGCTACAGTTGTACATTTCTGGAACAATTTCATACACACATTTTCCTGTTTCTTAGTTGAACTGTACTCTGCCACTCACTATTAAAACAAAACAAAACAAAACCATCTCAGACTAATTGAGGCCCAATTTAGAGAAAGAAATAAAAACCTTTCTTCAATGTCGACTAAATGGACTGATTACACAAAGAACTCCATACATCTCAAACACACAGATGTCTGCACTAGTTCCCAGGGTTCAAACAATACCAGTCATTCAGTAGATTTCCTTTTAAATAAGTTGATGTGAGAGCTCAGTCAGCGCTCCTGAACCTCATAACCCAGCATCTTGGAACTCTGATAAACTCTACATTTTTCTTCAGCACTGTTTTTATGTACTTTGTCTGAAAAGCAAACTTCATGTTTCTCCCAGAAAAATACATCTGGAAATCATTTCTTCTTTTTAACAAGAGATAGACTCTACCTGTGATTACTTTTCCACTAAAACCACGATTCATGATCATTCTAAAAGATTTGACATATTTTTCAATGCACACTTAAAATATAATTTTAAATACACTCTATCATGCTAATTATCAAATGCATATATACACCATTTTATAGGATTTTTAAATAGTCACGTGATATAAAGTAACTTAATATCTTGATACCTTAAAAGTTGTTATTAAAAGTAACAATATCTGGCTCAGTGCCTGTGGCTCAAGTGGCTAAGGCGCCAGCCACATACACCTAAGGTGGCAGGTTCAAATCCAGCCCAGGCCCACCAAAACAACAATGACGGCTGCAACCAAAAAATAGCCAGGCGTTGTGGCGGGCACCTGCGGTCCCAGCTACTTCAGAGGCTGAGGCAGGAGACTCTCTTGAGCCCAGGAGTTGGAAGTTGGTGTGAGCTGTGATGCCATGGCACTCTACCCAGGGCAACAGCTTGAGGCTCTGTCTCAAAAAATAATAATAATAATAATAAAAGTAACAATATTTTACAAGAAATTCTAAGAAAAATGTTAAAAGAGGAAAAAAGGTAAATTTTCTCACTCTTTCTCCCTCCCCTCCAATAACTACAGACATCAAAAATAATAAAAGAGGCTCGATGCCCATAGCACAATAGTTACAGCATCAGTCACATACACCAAGGCTAGCACGTTCAAACCCAGCCCAGGCCAGCTAAAACAACGAGAAACTTCAACAAAAAAAAAAAAAAAGAAAGAAAGAAAGAAAGAAAGAAAAAGAAATAGCCAGGCATTGTGGTGGGCACCTGTAGTCCTAACTACTTGGGAAGCTGAAGCAAGAGAATGGCTTAAGCCCAAGAGTCTGATGCTGCTGTGAGCTATGATGCCACCTCACTCTACCGAGGGCAACGTACTGAGACTCTGTCTCAAAATATTCTACTTTCAGAGCATAATATTATGGATTATTCAATAATCTCATTCATCAGCTGAGTCTTTAGTAAATTCCCACATTCAATATTGAGAAGCAACATGGATAAATTAAAGCCACAGAAACACTAATGTACATTTTAATCATATGGTAATCTTACTGAGACACTTACCAGTCCTGCTACCCAGAAGCAAAACTCATTAGATTTAGGAGACAAACTGAGAATAATATACTCACTGAATTATTAGATCCTAAATAGTTAAGAATTGATTACATATTCAGCTCCCTTCAATATGTACTATCCCATAATCATAATCCCTTACACAAACAATTAATATGTTGTTCCAGAATTTGGCAAACAAGCTATTTACCCATCCTCCTTAAGAGCACTCGTGGCCCTTTTAATTTCTTTAACATCCTTCCCCTCGCCACATACATATAATACATAATGAAAATAAACATGCTTTGAAGAAAAAAAAAGTTGTCTCTCCCAAGTTGTCTATCCTTAAACAGATAATAAATCTTAATGCGAGACCCTTTCTACCCAACCAGAGTATAAAACGCAGAGCTTCAGCATACTCACCATTAATAAATATTTGGTTGAATTTCATCATTACTCTTAATAGTGGTAACACTAAATTTGTCAAGAAGAAGGGGGGTGGGCGGCAGCTTTACCTTTTCACCAAAGTATTCTTCCCTAATGACCACTGAAAGCACCAAAATCCCGTGTGTTCTATAAAGCAATAACCTCAGAAACATTTCAATACCTCAAGACTTACGAATTGTTAGCAAAATACAAACTCCATTTCTCAAAAATATCTCGAAAGTTCTCAACAACCAAATTCTTTGATCAGTACAGTTTACTAAACAAACAGCATCATTTCAGGGTCATGTTTAGATAGTTATCTATACTTAGCCATGAAAGACTCCAGCATGACAACTTATTCAATAA
Source organism: Galagoides demidoff (assembly GCA_963574575.1). Lineage (NCBI taxonomy): Eukaryota > Metazoa > Chordata > Mammalia > Primates > Galagidae > Galagoides > Galagoides demidoff. The sequence goes on along the minus strand of CAUYQV010099901.1, from coordinate 5,347 downwards.
AGAAGAATCAAGGAAGGGTATACAGTAAGATTGAGGAACAGTAACAAGAAGCAAGGCAGAGACTTAGTTCTCACTTTTAATGGGATTTACTCAGAGCTTTATGTTTCCTTTCTAATTAGAAAATAAACCTTTACTGCAAATATATGTTAAGCTTATCAGAAATGACTTAACAACTTAACTTCTATTTTTCAATCAGTGCTGATATATTAAATAACATTTCAGAGTTTAATACATGTATACAAGACACTAGGATCACAAAATGATTAGGTATATAAGTTATAAGATAATGAAACTTTTAAAATCTCATCTTGAGCTATGGAATACTACTCTTAAGTCTTCATTTCTTCTTTCTGTTCTAATTATCTTTTGAAATATAGAAAATAAATGTAGAAGAAAATCAAGAACTACAAACATAACATACTCCATGCTATTAGAAAACAAACTATTTACAGAAACACTTTAAGACCACAACATAACTTTATACATTCAAGTCTACTTGACAAAAAAGTCCAACAAGTCTAAAACTCCTGTTTTTAATTATTCTTATCTCTTGAGGTAAGGGGGTGTGTACCAGTGGAGAGAAGCCAGGAAGAAATGCAATGACCTTTGTACATTACACAAAAACTTACCCACTTGAAGGATCTAAGGCAATAGCTCTGGGTTGATCCAACTCTTGCCAAAACAGAACTTTTCGTAAAGATCCATCTAAATTAGAAACTTCAATCCGATTAGTTTCAGAATCTGTCCAGTACAACTTTTCTCCAAGCCAATCACATGCCAGGCCATCAGGGGACAATAATCCAGAAACAACAACATTCTGTACACTCTCAGTTTTGTTAAATTCTGTTCGTTTAATGGCTTCTTCACTGACATCACTCCAGTATATCAAGCCATGACCAAACACAAAGTCCACCGCAGCTGCATCCTCCAAGCCTCCAACTACAATCGTAGCATTCTCTTTGCCATTTGTAGCATCAACCAATCGCAAGTCCCGTCTGTTTGCATAAAGCAACAAAGGGGCCGCTGAAACAAAAAAAGAAAAATATGTAAGTAAAAAGAAAGAAAACGTATTGATTCTTACAAACTGGGTTTCAAATTGGCATTGGTGAGCAAATACTATCCAAAGAAAAGAGTAAATAAATCAAGAGACTATCTACAATTTTTTCACATGCAAAATATTTCTGCAGCATTTTCAAAATAAAACATAGTGAAGGGAAACTAATCCCACATTTTTTCTTGTGAAAACAGTCTATCAGATAAAAAGCTTAGCTATACCAAAAATTGGCAACAATGCAGAGCTACTGGAATACTCATACCCTACTGACAGAAATATAAAAATGGTACAGTTACTTTGGACAACAATTTGGCAGTTTCTTATAAAGTTAAACAACCTACCATACAATCCAGTCATTCCACACCTAGGTATTTACTCAAAACAAAGAAAAACATATGTCAATACAAACACTTGTACATAAATTTTCTTAGCAATTTATCTGTAATAACCCAAACTGGAATCAATTCAAATGTGATCAACAGATTAATGGATAAACAAATTGTGATACAGCTATACAATACAAAGTAACAAACTATTTGTACATGAAAAATAGGTAATCTCAAAATAATGCAAAGTCGCCAGACCAAAAGATGAATATATGTTGCACAACTCTCATCTATATAAAATTTTAGAAAAAGCCAACTAATCTACTATGACAGAAGGCAGATCAATGGTTGTCTAGAGATGGGAGGACTGGAAAACAAAGAGAGGGAAGGATTATAAAGAAACACAAGGTTCGGCGCCCATAGCACAGTGGTTACGGTGCCCACCATATGCACCAAGGCTGGTGGTTCAAACCAGGCCAGGGCCAGCTAAACAACGACGACAATTGCAACTGTAGTCCCAGCTACTTGGGAGGTTGAGGCAAGAGAATCACTTAAGCCCAGGAGTTTGAGGTTGCTGTGAGCTGTGACACTACGGCACTCTACCAAGGGGGACACAGTGAGACTGTCTCAAAAAAAAAGCAGCACAGAAAACTTTTGTGGGTAATGGGCTATGTTGTCTTGATTATGATGATGATTCCAGACGTATGAATATATGCCAGAACTTAAACTGTACATTTGACATGAGTGCAACTTACTGTATATTGATTACACCTAATAAAACTGTTAAACAGTCTGCCATATCTTATTAGAATGACCTGTGAATAGACTTTACAACAAAACTAAATATAAAGTCTATCTTAGAGAAGCAACATTTAACTTTGAGAAAATTGAAGCTGTTAGAACAGGAGTAGTATAAATTTCACGTTTTGGAGTTTTGTTTTAAATACCTGATCTAGGTTCCTGACATTTACTTTCCTAGTATCAATTAGTAATTAAAAATCCAGACTATCACTATCTTACAGAACTTTCTCTGATGATGGGAATGTCCTCTCCACTGCACAACACAATAATCACTAAGTCACATATGGTTAAGGAATACTTAAAATGGGGCTAGTGTGATTAATAATTAAACTTTTAATTTTATATAATCTTTTTTTTTTTTGAGACAGAGTTTCCCTTAGTCACCCTTGGTAGAATGCCGTGGCATCACAGCTCACAGCAACCTCAAACTCTTGGGCTTAAGCAATTCTCTTGTCTCAGTCTCCCAAGCAGCTGGGACTACAGGCGCCCACCACAACGCCCGGCTATTTTTTACTGCAGTTGTCATTATTTATCTGGGCCGGGCTGGATTCAAACCCGTAACCACTGTGTTACAGGTGCCAAGCCAATTTTATATATTTCATATAATCTTAATTCTCTTTTATTTAAATAGAGATATAGCTACTGGACTATTAGTACAGATCTAGAGACTGGTAGGAAGAATACAAATGAGATAGCAAAAATAAGACCAGAGTTATGGTGCCAATATATGATCTTCATTCATAACTATTTACTAAGGGTCTAAAATTCTTTCATCCAACACTAAGCCCAGGTACCATTTAAAAATAACCAGTTCCGGCTCGGCACCTGTGGCTCAAGTGGCTAAGGCGCCAGCCACCTACACCTAAGGTGGCAGGTTCAAATCCAGCCCAGGCCTGCCAAACAACAATGACGGCTGCAACCAAAAAACAGCCAGGCTGCAACCAAAAAACAGCCTGTGGTCCCAGCTACTTGGGAGGCTGAGGCAGGAGACTCGCTTGAGCCTAGGAGTTGGAGGTTGCTGTGAGCTGTGATGCCATAGCACTCTACCCAGGGTGACAGCTTGAGGCTGTGTCTCAAAATAAATAAATAAAAATAAAAATAAAAATAACCAGTTCCAAGCTCGGCGCCTGTAGCTCAAGTGGCTAAGGCACCAGCCACATACACCAGAGATGGTAGGTTTGAATCCAGCCCAGGCCTACCAAACAACAATGACAAATAAAAGTAGCCAGGAATTGTGGCAGGTACCTGTAGTCCCAGCTACTTGGTAGGCTGAGGCAAAAGAATCACTTAAGCCCAGGAATTGGAGGTTGCTGTGAGCTATGATGCCACAGCACTCTACCCAGGGCAACAGCCTGAGGCGCTGTCTCAAAATAATAATAATAAAAAAAAAAAATAACCAGTTCCAGCCTGGGCAATACAGCATGACTTTGTCTCTACAAAAAAAACATAAAAGTTTTTTAAAATGAGCCAGATGTAATGGCATGCACATGTAGTCCCAGCTACTTGGGAGGCTGAGGCAGGAGGGCTGCTAAAACCCAGGCGTTTGAGGCTGCAGTGAGCTATGATCATACCACTGGACTATGATCTGGGCAAAAGAGTGAGACACTGTCTCAAAAAAATAACATAAAATAACATAAAATAACCAATTCCCTCTTTTTTAAGAAATTACTCTAATTTCAAAAAATTATGGTGCTTAAAAACATGTAATGAAGAAAAGTAACTTTTACACTAATTTATGGATTGTGTCTGCCACAGTTATGAATGTAAGTTCATATTTAAGTACAATAGGAATTTCCCTAACCTTAAATCCAAATTTCTTAGTAAAAAAAAAAAAAAAAAAAAGAAAGAAAAAGGCCAGACAAAGTGGCTCACACCTATAATCCTAGCACTCTGGGAAGCTGGGGAGATAGACTGCTTGCACTAAGGAGTTCAAGACCACCCTGAGCAAGAGTGAGACACCATCTCTACCAAAAACAGAAAAACTAGCTGGGCATCGTAGCAGGTACCTGTAGTACCAGCTACTCAGGAGGCTAAGAAAAGAGGACTGCTTGAACCCAAGAGTTTGAGGTTGCGTGAGCTGTGATGCCCTGTGACTCTACCCAGGGCAACAGAGTGAGATTTTGTCTCAAAAACAAACAAACAAAAAACTAACCATCCTTTCTGCTTATCCAGTATATCTGCTTTAGCTACTGGCAAATTCAAAAATTTCCCTAACAGATTCACTGTTTACACATTTCAAGCCATCACACATCATACTGATTTATTATTAGTTTCCATAAACTTCAGTGCATTATCTTACACTGAGCCTCTCCTACTATGAGTCAAAAATAAACATCAGGAAAAAAGTCCCTCAAAGGTTAGAAATTTTTTGTTGTTGTTGTTAGAGACAGTCTGACTTTATTGCCCTTGGTAGAGTACTGTAGCATCATAGCTCACAGCAACCTCCAACTCCTGAGCTTAGGCAATTCTCTTGCCTCAGCCTCCCGAGTAGCTGGTACTACAGGTGCCTGCCACAACACCCGGCTATGTTTTTGTTGCAGTTTGGCCAGTGCCACACCAAACCTGCCACCCTTGGTACAGGGCCCTACCCACTGAGCAACAGGCACCACCCAGGTTAAAATTTTTAATAGGAAAAAGAAAAAATGTCCCTACTAATAAAGGATACAATGCCAAGTTCTGTATAGGGCTAAGAAATAGCCCCAAAGCACTTAAGTATTTAAAATTCAACAATGATAGTAATCTAATATTTATTGAGTACCTTCTTTATAGCACTATCCTTGGAAAACTGATTGTATATCAAATGTAAGACATCAGATGGCAGCTAAATGTCTTTCATAATTTTCAAGTCAAATATTAAAATTTCAACATGTACTGGACATTTTTTTTTTTTTTTGGCTGGGGCCAGGTTTGAACCCACCACCACTGATATATGGGGCCAGGGCCCTACCCCTCGGAGCCTCAGGCACCACCCTGTACTGGCCATTTTTTAGTCTACAAAATCAAAAATACCTTTCTGATTTGAGGTTTATCTTACAGGGGTACAAGTGAAACTCTCTAAGAGTAGAATCAGAACGTTTTAAAACAATAACTGAGAAAATGACATGAAGGCTGTGTTGATCAGTTTGATGGAAGTATTTCGGACTGCATGTGAAAACCTCACACTATA
>CAUYQV010099893.1:0-33401 GCA_963574575.1 Galagoides demidoff | reverse complement strand
TGTGGCTTAGTGAGTATGGCGCCAGCCCCATACACCGAGGGTGACGGGTTCAAACCCGGCCCTGGCCTAACTGCAACAAAAAATAGCTGGATTGGGCGGTGCCTGTGACTCAAAGGAGTAGGGCCCCATCAACCCCGTATACCAGAAGTGGTGAGTTCAAACCCAGCCCCAGCCAAAAACTGCAAAAAAAAAAAAAAAAAAAATTATAAAATGTGAAGAAGTTAAGAAATGATTTTTAGTGCTTGTTTCTGTTTTCTGTTCTAAGGTAAAACTCCCTTTTAAAACTATACTAGTTTCACAATTCAAAATATGCATGTTCTGTTAAAATGTACTTGTAATTTTTTAATAATGTGCTTATTTTATTAATAAAGATTTAGCCTCAAAAGGGAAGAATTTATATCTGATTTTTTATGATCTATCACCAATCACTACTACAAGTGTCAAAAATCAAATATTTTAACTGTTGCTAAGAATATTCTATTACATAAAATTTTCCTCATAACAAAAAGAAGAAAAAATTTTCAATAATTATCGATGATCTGATTCTTCTAACACATAATGCTCAATTTAATTCAGACTGTGAAAATTATTAACTCTTCATTTCAGCAAGATAAGTTAATACCTGTTATTCCAGTGCCCTTAAAAGGCTAGTAAACACCTTGTATGCATCTTTCCTCATTCCTTTTTCTTTACAAGCTTCTCAAAATGATCACATAGTTAAAAAATACTGAAGCAGTCAAATAGATCATTGAATTTCATTATTCAATAGATACTTATTGAATGCTATTATGTGTTGGCAATATAATAAACATTAAAAAAATGTCAAAGTAGAAAAACTCATGCTCTTTGCCCTTGACATGTACTCAGCCACACAGGTAAGAAAAGGACATGATGAAGCACAGTCTAGTGTTGTGAGTACTGAAGGAAGGACAATGGAAAAATAGTTTTTACATCAAGGGCCGTGTCTCAAGAAGATTAGAAATAAAAGCTTTGACAAAGAATTATTTATGCCTATCCATGAAGGATCAGTAAGTATCTCAGTCAAAGAGAAAAGAGTTAATTATGATCAGAGGCAAAAACCCGATGAAATACAAGGGAAAAAACACATTCTCCAGGAAAGATTCTCAGCATATCTGGATGGGTTGAAATGAAGAGAGTCAAATTAGAGAAAAATATGATTTGGTCTGATGACTCCTATGTAGGGGAGCCACGTTATTAGCCAAACCAAGGAGAGTGAAGGACATTGCTATTAATAATTATGTTAAACAATGACATAAACTGAGACTTCTCTTAAGAGGCTCAGTCTTGTGATCACATTGGCCATCAGTCACTTAAACTGAATGTTTTAATTAGGTAGACAATGTAAAGAGCATATTTTTATCTGGGCGTTGTGGTGGGCACCTATAGTCCCAGCTACTCAGGAGGCTGAGGCAAGAGAATCACCTAAGCCCAGGAGTTGGAGGTTGCTGTGAGCTATGACACCATGGCACTCTACCAAGGGCAATAAAGTGAGACTCTGTCTCTAAAAAAAAAAAAAAAAAAAATTCTTTCCAAAAGAGCATATTTTTCCCCAGAAATTTCATATGGTAATTCAAATGAAATTTTAAATATAAGATAATGTTTACAAGAGTGAGGAAGGTCTGGAAGTTTCTAACCATTTAAATTGGTTAGAATTCCTACCCATTAAAAACATATACACATACACACTTATTACACCCATAAACACAACACACGACTCAGAAAAAGTGACAACTTTTTTTATATCTGCTAATTTCATCACTCTTCATCCAAGCAAGAAATTACTAGTAGCATGCTAACTTTGGAATACGGCATGAAAATGATACTAAAACTATGAACAAGATAATCCCTACATTTACATCCACAAAAGGAAGCACATTTACATACCGAACTTTCTCCTAAAGAAGTTGTGTTGTTTGACATTCCTAACATTAATGTATTCAAGTTGAAATTTTTGGCCAATATTTGCTACTATCAGCGACTTTATTATTTGCCATTAAAGTTGGTGTATAAGGGTATCTCAATGCAGCTTTAATTTTTGTCACCTTCTTTACTAATCATTTAAAGCATTTTTTACACATCTATATACTTTTTAAGTATAGATTTTAAACACACACAAATTCATTCAGATATACATTATTTTTTGTTCCTTTTATATTCTGGATACCAATACTTTGTCAATACATGTTGCAAAATATTTCTTGTGACAAAAGAAATGGAAAGAAAGACCATTGTCATGGATTGGATGAATATGTATATGTATATACACATATATATATACCTATGCACACACACATATATATACATACACACAAATACACACACATATATATACATACACATACACACACGTATATACATACACATACAAATATATACACACATATATAATGTATTATTTATTTATTTATGAAACAGAGTTCCACTCTTTCACCCTGAGTAGAGTTCCATGGCATCATAATTTCCAGAAACTTCAGACTCTTGGGTTCAAGCAATCTTCTCACCTCAGTCTCCAAGTAGATGGAACTACAGGCACCTGCTACAATACCTGACTACTTGGATTTATTGTTTTTAGAAAGAGGGTCTTATTCTTGCCCAGGCTTGTCTCGAACTCCTGAGCGCAGGCAATCCACCTGTCTGAGCCGAATGGCCTTTGTTAAAAAGTCAAAAATCAATTGACACTGGCATGGATGAAGAGAGAAAGGAACACCTATATGTGGCTGAATACATGAAAATTGTTCAATCTCTATGAAAAACACTGTAGAGATTCCTCGAAGAAATAAATGTAGATTTGCCATGCTACCCAGCTGTCCCACTACTGCAGATCTACCCAAAGAAGAGAGGTTATTTCATCAAAGAGACACCTGCCCTCAGAGGTGGATGCAATGTTTTAATACAGTCATAAGATGAGTAATAATCAACTTAGAGTAATGAGGATGTCTACCACCTTTATCATTTATCATTTCTTTGCATTGAGAACATTCCAATTTCATTTTATTTTAAAATATGCAGTAACTTATTGTTGACTATAGTTAAGTTTTGCCATCAAATATTAGGTGTTTTTCATTTTTTCTAACTATATCTTTTGCACTCACAAGAACACAAATGAGGAAGAGACACTTTCTTCAATATATAGTGCTGGGAAATAGGATACTTTATGCAGAATGGAACTGGATCCTTGTCTTTCACTGTATTCAAAAATCAACTCAAAGGCCAGGCATGGTGGCTCATGCCTGTAATCCGAGCACTCTGGGAAACTGAGGCAGTTAGATTGCCTGAACTCACAGGTTCAAGATCAGCCTGAGCAAGAGCAAGACCCCATTTCTATAAATCGTCAGGCACTTTGGCAGGTGCCTTTAGTGCCAGCTACTCAGGAGGCTAAGACAGGAGAATTGCTTGTGCTCAAGAGTTTGAGATTACTGTGAACAGTGATGCCATGGCACTATGACGCCAGGGTGACAAATGAAACCCTGATTAAAAAAAAAAAATCAACTCAAGATGGATTAAAGACTTAGACTTAATACCATAAACTGTAAAACTAGCGGAAGATAATATAGAGAAACACTTCATGAAATTGGTCTAGGCAAAGTTTTATCTGTCTGAGATCTCAAAAGCAAATACAACACAACAAAAATAGTCAGATGGAACTATATTAAATGGAACATTTTTTAATAGCAAAGGAAACAATCAAGAGACTGAAGAGACAAACTGTTGGATGAGAAAAAATATTTGCGCACTATTCCTCTGACAAAGGACTGATAGCCAGAATATATTAGGAAAACAAGTTAATCAATAGAAAAATCCCAAATAAATTTCCAAAAGAAGACACAGAAATGGCCAATAAGTACATGAAAATAATGCTCAATGTGACTAATTATCAGAGAAATGAAAATCAAAATCAGAATGAGACGTCATCTGAACCCTGTCATAATATCTATTATTGAAAAGGATAAAAGCTGGTGAGGATGTGGAAAGAAAGGAAGTCAGTATCCTATTGCTCAAAATGTACATTAATACAGCCACTACAAGAAAAAGTATGGAGATCTCTTATCAAGCATTGGAGTATTAACTTCTTGAGTGGAGAAGCCTTACTTTTCTTTACACCTTAAAAGGCCTTAGCAGTTGAACCCACATACTACAACAGAAATTTCAGTCAATAAAACTTCTATTTCAGGCTCCTGACAAAGAAGAAAAGCCATATGCTTAGAGATAGAGTGAAGCAGGAGAGAGCGTGAATGAAAATATTGTTTTAAACAAGCAAGAAGAGCAGAGTATAATCACGACAGTGAAGCTTTCCAAGCTCTGTAGTCCTCATTGACACAATCTATACATTAGACACCTTGATTTATGCTATCTACCTCCAGAGATTGTTGTGGCACTAAATGTCTCAATTAATTAAATTGTTTAATACAATGCCTGTAATCAGAAGTATTATTGAGTTTTCTATTTCTATTGTTGGTTATTTCTGTTATCACAAAAGGAAAATATACTTCAGTGGAAAAATTTAGAGGTTGCGGGGTGATGTGCAGTATTCGGGGTTTGCAGGAACACGAATTTAAATCACAGAAAGCTTTCGAATTGAAGGGGCAAGGACAAGAGCAGAGAAGCATTCTCTGAGCGCTCCGCACAGCTAAGGAGGTTTTGTTTTTCCACTTGGCAAGGAAAGTGAGGGAAAATATGAAGGGCTTCTTGATATATAATGTTTTTCTCTACCAGGAATCATAAAATCTAGGTTTAGTTTTATCTGCTTAAGGAAGGAAAAACAATGAAAGTATTATACAGAAAACGTAAATACGGTCCTCATCTTCCGAGGCAGTTCCCTATTCGTGCAACCTTGAGAAGGTAATTTAGAACATAGGGCAGTCAGTGCCCTTATGGAGAAAGGCAAAAGCCGGGTGGAGATTATTCTCCCTGCAGGTGTAGAAAATCAAGAATCTTATTTATACAACTCGTTAAGGCCCCTTTTGAGTCAGGGTGCTCTGGGTACTGGAATAATTGCCTGTGTGAACCCAGTAGGTCTTTTGAGCATTATGTGTTTTTAAATGGTGTAACAGATGTTTGGTTACTTTCACAATTTGGTTAGGGCCTGGCAGAGATTCTGAGGAATTTGGATTCTCTTTGGTCTCTGCAGGCTACTTCTTTTATTTAATCAGAATTATGAAGCCACATCACTCCTGTCTATTCCAGAGAGAAACCCTGGCGGCATTTGTCTCAGCATCCACACTGCTCGAAAACTGAATGAGCCATGGAAAATTGTCCTTAGACCCAGGAAGACAAGTCCTTTTCCTCAGGCCCCAGGCCTTAGGGTTTCCATTCTTCGGAGAGCCCCTCTAAGTATTTTTTATGCCTCCTAACACTTTCTGGGAGCTGACAATTTAGGCCATGTCCAAGCAGGACACTCAGAGATTGGACTTGATTCTTCATAGATGCCACATACTAGATTGAAACACTGTCCTTAAAACTAGCATACCTCTTGTATCTGAGAACTGACACTACTATCTACACGGTGTAACTTGAGCTCAGAACTGGGACTGATGCTGGGCCCAGACCTCATTTCTCCCCTGGTGTCATCTTGCCCTCCACCCTGAATGAAGGATCACCCAGATGTTCCAAGAAGCTCAATACTTACTTGACCTTTGTTGTTGTCCTGTGGGCTCCAGTGAACAAATTTCTCTAGATGGTATGGTAATTTTTTTTTCCCGAAGAATCAAGAGGGTGGCTGGCAGAACTATTCAGACACTTATATTTGAAAGAGTAAGAGCATTTATATTTATGTAGACAGAGGCTTTGCACACAAAACTTTTCTGGAGCCAAATAGAATTTTCCAGTTTTCAAAGCTTTTGTAAAGATTATGCTATCTTTGTGCTCAGTGGAAAGGCTCAGAGTGGAGACAACTGCAGTGGTAGTAAGGTACCTTAGGGTACATTTAGGTACAAACATCAGAAGATGACACAGTATAGACTAGGTACCTTTTAGTGCCCTCTTTCTGCAATGTTCTGAAATTTGTAGCATATGAAACAGTAAGTTTATGTGATTATTTTGATTCATAATCATCTTTGTGTAAGATAATATTAAAGAGGCAGAGTAATATGAGCCAATTCCATTTGGGTTCTCTGCTCTTACAGAATAGTTATCACTACTGTAGCTCATAGCACTGACCTAAACATTTGAAACACCAAAAAGTCCTTGAGTCCATTTCCCCAACTTATATCTTCAGTGAAATGGTGTTTACAGAGACTCCAGAAAGCACCACCATCTGAAAAAGAAGCAGAAGGCTTCCTCAAACCTTGATGCTAAGACCTTAGCATCTCCACATCCACAATGGTGCAAATATTTAGCCCTCATAAATACAGCTTTGTCATACTTTACAAATGTATGATGAAATGCAAAGTTTGCTTTATCCTACATATGAATAATTTTGAGTTTTATCAAAACAAGAAAAAGTATTTGAAAAGAGCATCTGGTTCGACTACTTGACAGAGCGTGTTATGTTGATGACAATACCATTTTTAATACAGCTCAAATACTAAAATTCAGATAAATATACTTGGTTACCATTCACTATAATAATGCTCAGATTTTTTCCACATAGAATTCTTTATAAATACAGTTGTAATTTCCAAAATTAGGTTGCCTCAGCTAAGATATTGCATCAATATTGTTAATACCCTCCTGTTATATTTCATATAAAAGCAGCATCTTAACACTGTGGATTAAAAATAAGAGTAGGGGATTTTTGTAACTTCACTGAGAGTATGAAAATTCTATTCAAATTAAAAGAAAATGTATAAACTTCAAGGAAATGGAGATGACATTTATGGAAGCCTTCAATTAACTCTGTTGTTCTTTTTTTTTTTCTTTTCTCCCCAGGGTTGCCACTTAAGTTCAAATGAACTATATTGATTATAAAAAGGTATATCTTGTACTCGATTGTTGCAACAGTTTATGAAGGAAAAGTCCCAGGATATGACATTTATTCTTGCTGAGTTGCAGAATATAACAGCATGAGGCAAAATATATCTCAGTTAGTTATGAAATATGCATATTTAGCTTTTTTTGAAGTTTTCCATGTGAAAATTTCACACGAGTCTGGGAGGAAGTATTTTCAGTACTCAGGAGGTTGTGAGCACAGCTGCTTTGCAGTAGAGTAATAGCCAAATTAGCATTTTTTCCCTCTGCTACAAAGCAGTAGCATCCCTAGTTGGTGATCAACTTATAGATAGGACAATGGAAGCCATACTGTGGATATGGATAGAATTTGTACCCACAATTAATTTCTTAACCCCAAGATTATGACAAATGGTATTATTTTTACTGTCCATTTTAATACATTAAACATCTGATCTTAGATTTAAACTTATACTTTTTGTGCGTTTGTTTGTTTGTTTGTTTCTTTATCTTTGGTCTTGCTCATTTCGGGGTAGTTATTCCAGGATGTTTAGAGAGCTGCTGATGTTCCCCACTAAATGCTAGTTGAAAATGTAACTTGTGAAAGATTTGCTGAGATAGCATCTTGGTTCTCTGTTCCCTCTATTGCTGTTCTATGAAGTTGGTGCCTTTGCATGAAAAGAAGATAGTATTTTGCTAAGGAATCAATCTTCTACTTGTATTTATTTCCTTGCATCTGATAATTTTGCTAAAAATGCGTTACAAAAAGTGGTATTATGAAACATTTCTCAATTATCAGTTTGTCTGATATTATCTCCTTCAGGTCCACTGTATTATAATTTTGCCTCAGTCATATAGTATCTACATATAAAATATTGTGAGAATCCTCTGAAAGTGCTGTACAAAGTGTCTGTCTGTAGTCTCTGATTCTTACCACAACCACCAATTTTTCAAGAAAAAAAATCAAGATCTACTTAGCTCAAAGAAGCATCTATTAGTAAGACCTAAGTTGACTTTTGATGAGTGGAGTTATAAGGAATATGTATTATCGTTATGCAAAATGATTTATTTATTTATCTGTCTATTTATTTATTTATTTATTTATTTTTTATTTTTGAGACGGAGCCTCAAACTGTCCCCCTGGGTAGAGTGCCATGGCATCACAGCTCACAGCAACCTCCAACTCCTGGGCTCAAGCGAGTCTCCTGCCTCAGCCTCATAAGTAGCTGGGACTACAGGCGCCACCACAACGCCCGGCCATTTTTTGGTTGCAGCCATCATTGCTGTTTGGCGGGTCCAGGCTGGGGATTCGAACCCACCACCTTAGGTGTATGTGGCTAGTGCCTTAGCCACTTGAGCCACAGGCACAGAGCCTGTCTATTTATTTATTTATAAACAAGTTCTCACTCTGTGCTCAATGATGTGGTGTGATCATAACCCACTGCTTCCTTGAACACCTGCATTCAAGCAATCTTCCCACCTCAGCCTCACAAATAGCTAGAACTAAAGACATGTGCCACCACTCCTGGCTAATTTTATTTATTTATCATTTATTTATTATTTTAGATATTGAGTCTCACTGTTTTTCCCAAGACCAAATTTGAACTCCTGGCCTCCTGCAGACTCAGCCCGATAGCAGCTGATTACAGATCTTAGCCACTCTACATAGCTTAAATACATTTTGTGCAATAAAAAAAAAGTGGTTAAACCATGACTTTTTGAGTAATGTTTCAATATTCTAGAAGGGGAGACTAAAGCAAATTTGAACATAAATTTTGGCAAATGGATACATTTTATATGGAAATTGCTTTATATTAGTTTGTTTTGACTCCCTAAATTCACTCACCTCTGAAATTGAGGTATCTAAACAGAGCAGAATTAGAATTAAACATGGAATTGTAGCACATTGAAAACTTACAGTGAATTTTCAGTATTTCTGCCTATCATACCCACACTTGAAGTTTGTTCCATTATAAATTATTTTCATTTTTTGTGCATCTTAATATAAATAATTTCTATTAACTGTCATATTCTCACATATTCCTACAACATTATCATCAACAAAATATTTGTATTGAAATACATTTTTAAAATGAATGAACTTCATATTAATGATGAATATATGCTTCACCCAGGAGATTTACAGTATAGCAATTTGTACACTCGCTTTCTCTACTGTTCTGAGTGGCAGAAATTTGTCTGTATGTATGTTTAATTTGTATCTCCAATATAATACATGAGAGTGCTTAAGAAGCTCTCTACAATATTTGACTAAATGAAAAATAGAGAGAAAAGGTAATACAGATTTGTATTAGACATATATATCTACATTACATATATGTGTGTGTGTATATATATATATATATATATATTTGCTATAGTGTAGAACCAGATTTCTCCTTATAAAAGGAAATAAGTATATTGCACAAAAAGGATATTTACAATGAATAATGTAAAAAATAAAACCATGTAATTATAATAAATATTAAAAATTTTAATTTTGCATGCTCAAAATTGTACTAGATATATAAGAAATATAGACTTTTTTGATGACATTCGTTAAATTCATCTCCCTCACAACAGCAGGATTTCATATTGAGAATCACTTTTACCATTTTGTTAAGTAATGGTTCATTGGTAATTTCAGTTAAAAAGCTGGGGAACACACCTTCCCTTTTTCTTCCATGGTAATGCTGGGATACAGGCAATGCTACTTCAGCCTATCAGAGAACTGTCCTGGAAATTTTAATTTTATGTGGTGCGTATATGAAGTCCTTGGAAGTATTTCATCATACCGTGGCTGTAACAGTGGGATCACCAGCAGTAGTTTTGGAATTTCATACTATTCATTCAGGCACTCATTCAGTGATAATTAAATGCACTGTGTCTAAGGTAGGTTCTAAGTGCTGAAGCTTACCTAACAAGGAAGATATAGACAGTGTAAAAAATAAATAATATGGTATGACACAGTAAAATTTAATATAATAAGTCATGATAACGCTATGGAGAAAATTTTAAAAGCAAAGAGGAGTGAGAATGCCAAGGAGATAAAATTTTCAGTAAGGTCAAAGAAGACATCAATGGGGAGGTAACATGAGAGATGAGATATGAGGAAGAGAAAGCACTTTGTCATCCATATAGTTTAGGGAAGAATATTCCAGAAAAAGTAATCATAAACTATAATGGCATTAGGTCACTGAGTTAGTGTGTGGGCTTAAGTATTTGAATATAGGTATGACTTGAAGGCAGCTGCAAGGTTAGAATAGGTTTGGAGCATTTGGGATTTTTTTTATTATTTTTAAGTCACATACCCATAGATCATGAATACATTTATGCCATTGTGGGATTCAATGTGCTGATTATTTGTACAAATTGGAGTGCTTACATCCTCCATGTAAGGATGTAAGGAAACCTATGCTTAACATAGCTTTCACCTCATTTCTTAATCACAGTGTTAATACATTTGTGTTCTATACTTGATAGATTTGACTGGTACCCTCGCAATATGCTCCCAGGTGTGGTCCCACCATTAACCCTCCCTCTATCTAACCAAACAGGAAATGTTATAACTAACCGTGAAATGAACATCCTCTGGCTGGTAGATTAAGAAGTAACAATGAATGGAAAGGTCAGAAAGAGCAAAACCACTAGGAAAGACAATGTAGTGATCCAACCAAGAGAGTGAGCTTCTGCTAATTTCTTAGAAGGAGTTTTGAAAGAAGAACAAAGAGCGTTTAGTAACAGATTGAAAGAGGATTAGGAATGATGTTGAATTTATTGGCGTAAGATAACTGTGGGAGATAGTGGATAATTTTTGGTCAACTTTAAGGTGTTCATTACATATCTAAATACAAATGATAATTTCTGGTTGAGTTAAAAATATACATTAGAGCCTTAACAGAACATTGGCTATATTTTAAAAATGGGAATAGACAATATTACCGAAAAATCAGAGTAGATAAGAAGAAAAGAGTTTAAAGATTAAGCCTAGGACACATCAATATTTTAAAATAGTGAAAATGAGAAATTTTAGAGAACGAAAGATTAGAAAATAAGGCTAAGAGGGAATAGTATCCTAGAGATTGATCAATGGAGAGGTATTCTTTTTTTAAGAAAAGTAGGTATTTAATTGTTATACATTTTGCTTATAAGATAACGATGAGGATAGAGAATTGATTTTTATTAGCTGCTCAGAGGTGACTGGTGTAATAATTTTGATAGAGTATTGGATAAACTTACTAAAACAAAAATAAATGGAGTAGACTTACAGTAGTGGGGTAGAAGATGCCAAGGCTGGGAAAGTAGACATGGTCAATGCAACAGATGGCACATGTTGCAGGAAATGAAACAAAAATTTTATATATAAATAATAGCATAACTATTAGGTTCTATGCATATATCCTGGCTTATATGTTTGAGCTCTAGAATATCATTCTGATTATTTGCTCCCATAATAAAGCCTAGAAAAACTGAGGGTGAGGTTGTTTCTGGCAGAAATAGAAGACAACATAAATCCTGTCCCCAGAATTAGACAAACTTTTCCTTCATTTTGCTAAGTAATACTGAAACCAATAATAGATATTTCTGCTTCTTGCTTCAGAAAATTCTTGCCCTAGAAAACATAAGAAGGAGCTTAGTTCTCAGAACTAACACTTTGCTCATCAAGAATCCTTTCAGGACCCTCACCTTGCTATGCCCACTGATTCAACATTGTTAGATTGTAAATGTCTCAACTCAGAACCTTTCTTCATACTGTCATCTTCAACATCACTCACCCCAGTCCCAAAAACTGTCCTAACTTTCCTATTTTGATAAACTACTAAGATGCTTTTCTCTAGTGATTTAAACATCGTAGGTTTGCTCGATCAACTTAATTGCTTGGTGCACATTGGAGGAGTGATGCTGGTAAATTCTCAAGACACTAAGCTTTGTAAGGAGATTAAGACCTTCTTCATGTGAAAACTATAATTTTTCTCAGGGAATCTCCTGGCATGATGCATCTCCACAATAGTTGCACCTGGATGCCATGATGCATTGCTGGGTTGCTTATTCCCTGACTCCTTGAAAAAAGTAATGAGAGTTATCATGGTAATAGGGATACCTGGAACTCCTTGTTTGACTTCATCCTTCCCTGATGCTCATACTTTGAAGCTTCTCCTCAGGGACAGGTATTTCTTATACAGACTCTCAGGCAATCTGTTAACAATGGAAGACATTTTCTGAGAAGAGTAGCTTTGAATATTAAAAAGAGCCTTGATATTCTCATTAGTAATCTCTCCTAAAGAAATAGATAAGATTTTATAGTTTGTTTTAGATAGGCCAATCTAGGGAAAAAAAGTTTTATTATGAATAGATGGAAAATAGTTCTACTCACTAAGTTGCTTTGGTTGCACTAAAATAAAACAAACAACACACAAAAAAGAACTCAGGATTGTAGTTCAACCTCCGGGATCTTGAGTTCCTAATACCTAGAAATACTTTTTGGTTTTATGGATCCTGTCACTTATTCAATTTATTGGGCTTTTATAGTAAAATACATAAAATTACAGGTGATAAATTCTTATAAATTGTTCTTGAGTTTTAGAAGGAGCCTTTGTAAGTGATTGGTTCTAAAGATTAACTTTATTACTTTACAGTAAATTTTCATAGAATCATATCTATTGTGCAAAAGCGAGGGAAGGCAAAAACGTGCCTGACATTCAACTGGAAATAGAAAAATTCAACATGTCACAGAGAAATGTCTGCTATTTAGATCACCTTTGTGGATCCAGGTGGGGGTATTTGTATTTTTTCTGGTGAATATTGAATTTAATGGCCATAAGCAGAACGGTCAAACTAGACATCAAGGAAAAAGGCAGAGAGTTTCCAGAGAGGAATTGTAAGATTTCTTCTCTGCATGTGCTCATCCCATACTCCATAACACTGGTACACTGGAGATCTGATGCTTTATACTGGGCATATCAAACACCTAACAAATATGACAGCTGGTGACAGGGTGATATTATTCACAGTTCATAAGTCAATTCAGAGAGTGTGTTTTTTACTATTATAAGGTAGTAGTCAGATTTTTTATTACTATAAGTTTTTTTTACTATTATATTTATCTAATAAATACACATCCAACAGAGTGATGGTATTCCTGCTACAGACAGGACAATCACTGGATGTGATTGGGGGTTCCCTCATTGTGACTGTATGTCTAGCTCGCAATATATACAATTTTACCAGTTGAGATCAGTCATCAGCTTCTAGGAGGAATTTGATTGTCATTTTCCTGGAGAAATGAGCTTTAACCAAGAAATTAAAACATAATTTACTGCTTTCTCACTAATGGTGACCCCTGAAAACTAAGATGATGCCCTCAAAAGAAAAGGAATGCATTGCACAGGCATTAGAGCCAGGGCAACCTCTTCTACCATGAAAGGGGTATTATAAACCAGATTCACAGAACCACCAATGACAGTAACAAAGTTATCATTTCAATAAGTATAGCCACCAGATGTCACAGAAATTTTAAAAAGTCTCAAAAATTTTGTCTGCCTGTCATGCTTAATAGCATCTCATTTTAGCCAGAATCAGAGTGGGAAAGAAAAAAAGTTGCCAGTGAATGGACATTGCCTGTCCTATTCCATCTGATAGGGCTTCTTTCCTTGTTTTCCATTGTTAAATTCCTAGATACCTATGAGTTTTACCAGGGAGGAAGTCATTGCAGAATATGACTGTATTCATCTGTTATGAATTCTGCTGAAAATCTCTTTAAATTAGCCACTGCTGGACTTAATGGAGCCTACCATTTTGACTATAATTTGCCTGGGACATTTATAAGATCATACATTTGATTGGCAGTATCTGGGAAGATAATTCATTTTTAGATTGCACCAAGTCTGGTTACATCACATGTAGCTCAAGTGGTAGAGGTTATCTGTCATTCAATGTCTTTATATCCATGCTATCTACCCAGCTAAGAAAACAGTACTTATTGTCCTGAAACCATTCTATTGAATGCATCCCTAGGGGTTGTAAGGAGTCGAATACCTTGTAAGTCGTTCAAGCTTCATATATGGCAATATACCCAACTCACATTGAACTGCACTTCCATGTATATGGCAGGTAAGGCTCTCCAAGTGTCATTAGCTACTCCTTGTATGCTCAGTAAATTTCTTGCTAGGTATTTAAGTAGTTTGTGCTAATTTAGGATCCATAGTGATTTCAGTCTTGGATCTTCGAGTTACCAATGATATTATTGCATAATCCTTACCATATTACAGTGGCTGTTTTCTGACTGGTATTCCAATTTTCAGATATGTTATCTGTGCCATCAGTTCTAGTTTATAAATTCTTTAACTTTGTTTCATAAGGGCATACCGTATGCCCTGGATGGGACATACTTCTAGGCCATTGCCAATAACCTATTATTTAAGATAAAATTTAGTCAATCTAAGGTGGCTTGCTATAGAAAGAATTAAGCTTACTTCACAAAATTACCAATACAGAACACTGGCAATCCTTTATTCTTATTTTGCTGGGTTGTGGCTCAACTCTGTTGAATTTTTTTTGTATCACAAGGAAGAATGCCCCATTGGTGAATTTCATTTATACTTTTTTCTTTTTTTTCTTTTTCTTTTTTTTTTTTTTTTTGCAGTTTTTGGCCAGGACTGTGTTTGAACCCACCACCTCTGGTATATAGTACTGGCACCCTACTCCTTGAGCTGCAGGCACCACCCTTTCATTTCTTTTCAGACAATAGTTTTTGTAGGTGAAAACACCTTTGAGTCAGAAATCTTTTCAGTTTAAAGAACAAATTTGCCAAAGCAATATCCTTTAAACTGAATGAGTAAAGCATGTTAATAGAGTTTGCTAAAATGCCAGGAAGAAAGTTTATTGGATACAAGATTTTAATTTTGCAGGGAGTTTTCCAGATTTTATCCCACTTTATGGGATTTGGGCCTGGAAAATTCTCCTGTTAGTAGTGAAATATTGGATAGAAGAAACATTTTTTTCTCTGGTATAGTGATGTTTTTCACCAAGCCAAACAAACTTCTTAACACTTAATGAATAAAATTTATGTATTTTTCAGAAGTCAAAGGGATACTTGATTTCAAAAACTGGACAGATTTGTGATATGTCCATATTGTGAGCTGAGATTGCACAAGATACACTACGATATAACAATTTCCTTCCTAACTATTACTGTCAGATTGTCATTAACATGACAGAATTCTTAAATTTCACCAGAAGTCCACATTATGGTTGGTTATCCTGAAATAGTAAAGACTGTAATTGAGAGATTATATGTCCACGTGGGAACAGAGAGAAATTTCATGTTCTTTCATAGAACAAAAGTGGATATTTGTCATTTTATTAAAGGTTTGGTAGTAAATAAGTATATTGGCAATATATGAAACCACCTCATATCTAACACCTCATTAGTGGCACATTGTACAGAGGGTGCCAGAAATGTATATATGTTTCAAGAAAGGAAAATATGTATTAAAAATTTAATACTCAAGCCACGTTTGACTTTTGCATTAACAGGAGATGTTCATATGGGACTTGTATTCATCTTTTGTTTTGGTACACATTGAGTATTACAACTTTAATACAGTTTCTTTTCCTGTCTTAAAATATGTGTAATTTTGGCACCGTCTGTATGTAATTTGGATACTATGATAGGTAAAGCATGGTTTCCCGTGATGTCGTTAGTTAATCATTATAACCAATCCATATTCTACTTTATAGGATTGCAAAGACAATTAAATTAAACACTTTTAGATGAGGAGATTATCCTGGCTAATATTGAATTAGGTGATCAAATCTAATCATGGGTTTTTAAAATTGGAAGCTCTTTCCTAGCTATGATTAATACTTTATTAATTAGAATAGTGACGTAAGTGTAAACTTTCCAGGTAAGAAAATGACAAAAACTTCTAGACATCAATTTAAAATTGTTCTCATCATTGAGGAAATATCAAAAACATAATAATATTCCATTATATATTTTAATTAATATTATACCTCAATATTAAAAAATTTCAATAATTTATTTGTATATTTCAATAACGTATAAGCCATAATTTTCTTCTCTGAATGATGAATTATGATTTTTATATTAATTACACCAAATGACATTCAAACAGTTAAATATGTCTTTTATCATGAACATATATTCTGATTCCAAAAGAGCCCTGATAAGCATATACGAGCTAGAATATTTTTCATTTTCACACTTACGTACTATGCTTATAGAGTACAAGGTACTGAAGTATAACAATGGAAAGCACACTGTACTGCTCACTTGAAGTTCAAAGTCAATACCAGTAACCCACAAAGATGAGTAAATATAAATTAAAAACACTTATTTGAACTTTATATGAGTATATAAATTTTATTTATATAAGTATAAATAAAATACAAACACCAAAAAAATGCTAATTTGCAAAAGGAAATTAAACTTTACATGAATAAGGTTTCATGGCAGCACTTTGGAGAGGGTGCTGGTTTTTTATCCACTCCATATGTTATATCATCTACATCTTCTGAGGCAAGTTCTCCCTAGACCTGGAGGGAAACTGAGTGAAAATGCAGCATAGTGTTCTGTGGGAATCTGTCCATACGCATGGCATTTTGGTTCTACCCTGGCAGCCCACACATGGGCACTGATGAGCTCACGCAGCGTTATCAGAAAGTAGCAGGAGCAGAATCTTAGAAGAGGTTGGTCAATCCATATCCTCCAACCTCGAGAAATCCTTCTGCCTGATCCATCTGCAACCAGAAGAAAACAAGGCATCCCTTACATTAGTAATCAGCCCTGCCTACTTCTGAGAGGAAGAGTTCAGAGAAAGCAAGCAGCATAGGATAAGGTTCTTCCTGAAACTTTAGTGGTATAATTTTGGCCATTGTGCAAAAAAACTACTTCATTTACTAGGAATTCTAAGAATGTAATCCAACAACCAAATTTCCCAGAGGGGGGGAAAAAATCAACAATTGTTCTAAGCCCACAAAGTTTCAGAAAAGAGGAAACAAAAAATAAAAATAAATTGAAGGGAATAAAACTATTTGAGAAATTTTAAATAAAATACATTTTGGTCTTGGATCAAATCACCTCCTTTTTTTTTTTTTTCAAATCAACGCATGAAGCAAAATTTCAAATTGGAGACCAAGATTATAAGGAAAATATATGGTAGAGCATGGAGCCAAAATAAATAAAGTGTAAATCATGAGGGAAAAGATAAGAGAATTGTAGAATAGATTTTTAATTACTTAAAAGTGAATAACATGAGTTTCAAAATCATAAATTTAAAAAAAAAGAAGAGAGGAAATGATTATACAAAAATGAGAAGAAAATTCTCTCAATTGTAAACAGTTTTGAGTTGACAGTTGAAAAAAAAAGTATCAGGGAAATTCTAGGGAACCAATTAGAAAATATATACACAAAACATATATGGAGAGAAATTTCCAACTTGAAGAAGAAGAACAAAGTAAGATTCTATGTAAAGAAGATAAGGTATTTAAATACAATATATCAGTCTTCTGTCTACTTTGTCATTTACAAACCAGACATGGAAGATTGTGAAAGACAACCATAAGACTTCTACAAAAATATACCACTTCTAAACAGTCCAAATTCTTACAAAAATATAGTGGATGGAAAGAAAGGAAATATATATTTTTTCCTGTTTAATAAAAAGGAGCAGACTGAAAGGAGTGGAATAGACGGGGTGTGGGTAACATTTCTTAGTGGGAGAATCTGTGCAACATAATGAGGAAAATAATGGTTAAGTTTTGATAACGACAGTAGAGAAATCTGCCCCTATAGTGAGTTACCAGAAAAGAAACATAATTATGAATAAATTAGAAACTATATTAGAGTGTTTCAAAGTATTATAACAAACAAGTGAAAATGATGGAGTAGAAACAATTACTAAAAGAGCTTTAAAAGTTAGAAGAAATATAATTTTTTAATTTCTAATTATATCAGGCATATATTAACTCTATTCAAGTATAAAGAGGGTTAACTTGCTGAAAAATAAAAATGTTAAAACTATATTTATTTATTCGACATAAAATACACATAAAATTATATCATTGAAAAGTGCTACAATAACAATTTATAAAAAAAAAAATGATGCCAGATAACTAAAAAAAAAAAAAAAAGTAGTAATGTTATTACAGCAATATAGGATATGAGTTATAACATGGCATTTAATGTACAGGTAGGTTACATATGATAGTTTCAATTTGCAATAATTTACTATGGGTGATAAAAATTTGATTATCTAGTTCAAAACATCAGGAAATATGAGACTGCATGTATTAACAAGAGCTTAATATGACTTTTTAAGAATATGAAGTTGTAATAAATATAAAATGTGTCTTTAAAGTTTAAAAAATAAATAACGATCATTAAACTCTTAATGATTACCCTTTTAAATATGCTTCTCTGTGTGTGGATATGTATCCGATGTTAAAGGTGGACTATATGCTTAGCTACAAATACATGTAATCTTCATCAGGGCACTATATAATTTCTAGAAAAATATGAATGATATAAATTGACCTAAATTAAATGAAAAATGAAAGATAACAGTTAAAATAGAGATTGGAAAACTGGTTGCAGATTTGCATATAAAAATTTATCAGAACCAAGTGTTTCACAGGTGAGATCTATTCAACTTCGATAGAATTTACACACTTAAGTCAAATGTCACTTAAATTATTCAGGATAATAAAAGAGATTAGTAAAACTTCTTAAAGCAAAACAATACCACTAAAATTTTATATGCATAAAAAATTACACTAAGAATCAAATTTTGCTTTAAATATCAATGTAAAAATTCTAAGTAAAATGTAAGCAAAAGTCATGTGATAAAATAAGAGCCTTGTGTGTATTAGGAATTGTTAATGCAAACAGCAAACACATTTGACCTTTAAAAATTAGCCAAATAATCTGTCATATGAAAATTTGAGGTAATGAATCATACACCCTATTAGTAGATGCTTAAAACAGTTAATAAAACCCAGCACTCATCTCTAGCAAAACTCAAAGTAATGTTACAATATTGTAGAGTATAGTGGCATCCAAGATATTCTACTTGTTTATTCTATTTGATATTCTGCTCCAAGAAATATTCAAATATCAAATTTGCTAAATTCTAAAAATCACATCTTCTGAAAATAAAAATTAAGCAAGATTATCCAATATAATCATCACCAATCACCAGAACCTCAAAATTCTACCCAAAGAAGTAAAGTATGTAAACATAAACACATACAGCTATCGCACATGTTTATATACACATAAAAATCTCTATGTATGAATGCAAACATGAAGATACAAACATAGATAAAATACATTTTAAAATGTGTTTATATATATATATTTCATTTTTTGTGAATTGTGCTAATAATTTTGTTATATTTTACTATTCCAACTTTATTGATACATAGATTTAGTGTTTTTTAATGTATACATGTATGAAAACATTTTGTGTGCACCTTAAATATATGCAACTTTATTTGACAGTTTTATATCAATAAAGCTATGAAATAATTACTATAATCAAGCTAATTAATATGTATGTCATTTCACATATTTACATATTGGGTAGTAACAACACTTAAGATCTCTCCTCTTAGCAAATTATTGTGCTCAGGAGGCTGAGGTAAGAGGATTGCTCAAGCCCAAGAGTCTGAGGTTGCTGTGAGCTATGAGGCCATGGCACTCTACCAAGGGCAACAAAGTGGGACAGAGTAAATAAATGAATAAATAAATACATTTAAAAGTATATGCTTGAGTTTTCCCATATACAAATTCATTTCCAAATAACATGTCTATATAAAGTATTATAATTTTATTTCAGTACAATTTCATGGGAATGGAATGATGGTTGCCTGGGTAAAGGTTATGTCATTGGATGCTATGGAAAGAAATCTGGTTATTGTAAGTCAAGAAAATGTAAATATCCAAGAAAATACTACTCAACCTCAAAGTCCCCTTAGGCACTTATATAGCATGCAGAAATGTCTGGGGCTGGTGTGTGTCTGTGTGTCTGTGAGTGTGTGTATATAAAATATTTTTCGATTTTTAAATTGTATTTGTTTGCTTATTTTTCTTGATACAGAGTCTCACTCTGTCGCCTAGTCTAGACTGTCATTTCATCAGCCTCGTTCACAGCAAACTGAAACTCAGAGGCTCAAACAATCCTCCTGCGTAGCTAGGACTATGGCTGCCTGCCACAATGTCTGGCTAATTTTTTTTTATTTTTTTAACTTTTTTTTTTTACTACAGATGAGACCCTGGTCTTGCTCAGGCTGGTCTCTAACTCCTGAACTTCAGGGATCCTTCCACCTTGGCTTCCCAGAGTTCTAGAATTACAGATGTGAACCATTGAGCCCAGTTTAGTTTGTTTTTTGTTTGGGGTTTTTCCTTTGTTTTTAAGAGCAATATTTGCTCTCCACATTAGTGAACAATTCGTATTTTCCTAGGTAGAGAGGGATCTGGAAGATACTACAGGATGAAGAACTATAATTTGAAAGATACTCAGATAAGTCCATTTATTCAACAGTATTTTCAGAGAAATTTTGTGAATGAATGTCATGGTACTGCTATGAGTACAGGATTAACAATGATACCTTTATGGAGCTCTTGTTCAGGGAAGAATTTAAGCAAGTAAAAATGCAGCCACAATAGGTAGAGTAAAAGCAAGCATAAAGGAAATGCTGGAAGGACAAGTTAATAGTCACCAACACGAATATGTACTCAATAAAGGAACGAGAATATTAAGAAAATTGGGTTAAATTTTTAGTACATACTTGGTAGATCAATTTCCAAAACTGAAAGTGACTATGTTGTGGCCAAATGCTGATTAAGAGGAAAGGTGCCCTTAGGAGTGTTCTTAATCGTTTGATCCAACAGTTCATTGAGGTTTTATTCTGCCAGACAATATGCTGAGCATTACTGGTTAAAATAAAAAATGATGTACCCCTGTTTTATTTTTTCCATTTAACATTTTAGTGCTTTCATAGAAAGACAAATGAGGTAACAAAGAAAGAAATAAGTAATGAGTTGATGACATAAAACACGTACAATAAGAATAATGGTTATGCCCATTGGGTGATGATGGGAGAATTCTTTAGGGTGGGGTTAATTAAGCTGAAAAATGAAATATGCTAGGTTGTTAAGGTAGTTGAAAATTACTGAAAATTACTCCAGGAAGAGAGAGCACAAGCTGTACAATAGAAAAGACCTGCTAAGCTTGATAAACTGAATGAGATCAGGGTATATAGGGTACTGTATCTGAAAGAATGTGAAAAGATAAGATGGGAAGGTGTAGTAATTGGAAGATACCAGTAGGATGAAACCAGCACACACACACACACACACACACACACACACACACACACAAACACGGCATCTTCAAATAGTTCATGGAAAATGGATATTATGAAAAAACTATGCATAAAGTTTAATATCTTTTTGCATCAGAATAAACTCAAGCTAACTTACTGTAGTATGTCTGAACAAATCAGTTTGAAGCATTCATTAAGAACCCAATTAAAGCAACATGAATCTGCTACAATTGAAGAAACAATTATCAAACTTATTGTGAAGTTTGATGGAAGAATATTGAAACTGCAGAAAATTTACAAAAACTTTATAGAAGCAATGCCCCAAGTAATCAGAAATTTTCAAATGGGTTACTTATTTTAAGAAGAACCAAGATAAATATGGAAAATAAAGCCCATAGTGGTGAAAAGCAATTGGCAGGGAAAAAAAATTAATCTTGTTAGTCCTTAATTAAGGAGGAGCAATGATTAACAGTGGAAACAATAGCCAACACTGTAAACAATTGATTCAGCTTACAAAATTCAGACTAAAAAAGTAAAGTGAAATAACCATCTCCACTTGATAGATGCCAAAACCTCTGTACCCATATTAGCTGTAGATAATAGCTGAGCAGTTTTCCATGGAAATTCTGAACAAGTAGTATCAAGATCCCAAAGCATTTCTTTGGAGAATTATGACAGGAAATGTATATGGTTTTACCAGTGTGATCTTGAAGACAAAGTACAACGGAAACAATGGCTGCCAAGAGGTAGGAGTGGTCCATGGAGTGGTCCAGTCAATGCAAAAGTGGACTGGTCAAGAGCAAAAGTCATGGCAGCAGTTTTGGGAGCTGCTCAGGCATTTACATTTTTACTTTACTTTGGAAAGCCAAAGAACAATAGCACCTACACATTATGAGAGTGTCTTGAAAAAAAAGCAAAGCTTCATGAAGAAGAGCCTCTGTGTTTTGTGAGGCAGCCTCATCTTTTACTGTCCTTTTCAATCTCCAAAGCATATGAGTAATACTACCAACTGTAGCATCATTTGAAATAGAAAAGACAGCTTTTACAGTGGTTCACACCTGTAATCCTAGCACTCTGGGAGGCTGAGGTGGAAAGATCATTTGAGGCCAGGAGTTTGAGACTCACCTGAACAAAAGGAAGACTCTGTCTCTACCAAAAATAGAAAAATCATCTGGGAACTGTGGTGGGCACCTGTAGTCCCAGCTACTTGGGAGGCTAAGATAGGAGGATCTTTTGAACCCAGGAGTTTGAGGTTTCTGTGAGTTAGGCTGATGGCATGGCACTCTAACTGGGCAACAAAGAGAGACTCAATCTCAAAGAAATTAATTAATTAATTAACTAATTAGTTAAAAAAAACAGAAGAGACACAATTTCTGACTCTAAAAATTTAATGCAAAATGAAGAATAAAATTAATTTTAAAATATGATATTTTGTTCACTTAGGATATTAAGAATGGATAAAACTAAAACAAATTCAATTAGTATTGAAAAATATTTATAATTGAAAAATCCAGGGTTTTGTGCTGCTGATCATCAGCAAATTCTTTAAAAATGCCATCCCACTAGCTCAATAGCTGCCATGCACCTGTCAATGATAATATTTATTTTCATTTGAGATGTAAAGATTTAACAGAGTGTAGGGTAGAATCATATGGCTTTGTCTCCACCTGCAGGAATTAAGAGTCAAGAGAATGAATTCTTATTTGTTACTTAAAAATATGTAAGACCTCTAAGATCATCATTCAAAATATGAGGAAAATGAGTATTCAAGCTTTTACTTATACCTCTTTCTATAATAAAGGTCAAACAGAGTCATTCTGAAAAGACATAATTAATGCAACTATGAACTTCTCTGTATGTATGATATAGTTTTATAAAAAGTTAAAAAAAAATAAGCATAAGATATATTTGGATGTTTGTCACTCAAAGAGTTAAGCCAGACTCCATGGGGGAACTTTGGACTGGTGACCCTGTCAAGTGCTTTTGGAAAGAGAGAAGTAACAATGTGTCTAGTACATACATATTGTGGACCCACTTCAGCAATTCAAACACAGACAGAAGAAAGAGGAGGGACTGGACTTAGAAAATAAATACAAAGAGAAAATAGCCCCAAATTCTTTGTTGTGGCTCTTTATGTGATGAAAGCCTGCCTTATGTGAAGCTGTGAGTCCAAGTAAGAACGTTATTCAGTTTTCATAGACTGTGTCTAAAATATGAAATAGTTTTATTCCAGCTGCTTAGCCTCTCTTACCACAAAAAGCCCTCATTTGCTACTACTTTTTTTCTACAGCCTAGAGTCATTACATATTTTCAAAGGTAGAAAGTTAATTTTTTAAAACCCCTCTTCTCTAACCTGTCAACTGATTTTGTATGTTCCAATGAATTGGGATGAATGCTTACACCTAATTTAATGTTGGCCAAAAAAGAGTCCTCCAATCCTCTAATAAGTGCCCATGTATTATGTGGGCAGCAGCTCTCACCTCCCCGTCTGCACCCCTCTGAACAGCTCTTCTGGACTGTTGAACTCTGAACAGCTCCCCTCTGCTCCCCTGTCCACAACCCTCCCCAGGTCCTTCACCTCCATCTATTTTTCTTAGGAAGAGAGTCTCACATTGAATACAAAACATTGTTAAGAGAGGGGAAGTGGAGTTGAGAAAGAGATTTAGAGGCCACTTGGGACCCTTTGAGGTAAAAGAATTCAGAACTGTTTATTTGACTCAATGGCGATCACTGCTGCATATGGTAATGAACTTTTTATTTATATTAGCAGCAGTTCACCTAATGTCCTAGACTAATTTGAGGCCATTTTCCAAGAAGAAAAGAAGTTTCTGTGGTTCACAGACATACCTCTGTGCACGGTGCTGAGAGCCATCGCCTTTTCTTGTTTAGACTTTTGTGCAAGGAAAAGACTAGCCTGCATCTTTGTTTCTCTTCCTGGTTCCTTGTATGGGATTCTTTCATATGGATAAACACAAGCGGAAATCAGATGGCTCACAATCCAATTTGAAAGGTAAATTTTGCCTAAAAAGTATTGTGCTATAACTTGGTAACACTCTGTCCAGATCTCCTCAAACCTCCCTACAGAATAGAGTACTTGAAACATCCAAACATTTGTCCTAAAGCTGAGTCTTCCATTAAGTCAGGTGAAAGTATAATACATTGAGAAACCATGCAGTTTCTTTTCCCCTTTCTTCCAAATCAATGTGGTTACCTGACCAGAAGCAGTAATTTCTACATGTTATATTGACATCTATAAATTACTTCATCTCAGATTATGCCTTTGAATAGAGGAGACATTTCTTTCATGGAAGGGTCAGCTGCCAGGGCATGTGTAGCTAAAGGTGACATTTATGCTTCCAATGGTCTTGCTTTCCATGGAACCAGTTAGTACATTGCTGGGTATGTTCTAAAGAGAAGTTCTGAAATTTGAGATTTAATTTGATTAAATATCAGGAATTGTGATATTCTGATACTATATCAAGAATTTTCTCTACTCTTTTTGAAAGTGCACTTGCTGGTGTGAGGGCTGTTACCTGAGAAAAGCAGGCATGATTATGGAGTCTGTTTTGGACTCAATGAATTTTTATGAAAATTCAAAACTCTCTCCTCATTTGACTTCCTGACACATGTTCTTGGATTATCACTGTAGATTTTGACTACCACGCATTAGTGGTTCATCCCTCTAAGATCCTACAAGGGCTAACATTCTATTTATTCCCTGGCTATTAGAAAGTTTTTTGCAATTTGGGAAATGTTGTAGCCTACTTTTAGTAGGCACCTAATAAATAGTTATTCACTTGATTAATCCAGGACAATATCTTTATGGACTATTTGGTAGCTAGATTCTTGAACATTCTTGTAATATTTGTTCATTCTCAGAGGTAAAATTGAAGTGGGAGATTCTAATGTGATTTCTGGCCCTGGATCCCTTTCCTATGTCCGAGATATTGGTTTCTAAAATGAGTTCAGGACAAAGTCTTAGAGAGGCCTTGTTCAGTGAAGCCACACTAAGAATCCGAAAGGATCTATTTAAGGGTTCCTGGATTTCTAATGGCTCAGGTGGAGATTCATACCTCTGACTATAGCAGGACCCCGAGTCTTTCTCATCTCCCTGATGCTGAACAAAGAAGTCGCATACCCTGGCTGGCACTTTCCCAGATCACTTACTTTGGTGAGAAAAGAAAATGAGGCTTAGTAACAAAGAAGAATAAATGTTGCCTGTCCTGGATCCCCAGCCCAGGCAAAACAGTATCCAGTCTCATCAGAGCCCAACAGGAGGGTATGGGGATAATGCCGATGCGTACAGAAATGATCAATTCACAGTACACCCATGACTGACACCAGCATCTTTTCTTCTCGCCTTTGTATGAGTGCCATTGCATACCAAAGAGATCCAGAATATATTTACCATATTTTGCTGTGTATAATGCATACTTTTTGCCCAAATTTTTAAGGGAAGAAGGAGGATGTACATTATACATGGGTAGGAGGGCTTGGGAGCAGGGGAACCTTGTGGGCCTCCTTGGACTGTTGTGCTCTCCTGCCTCTTCCTGCTGGGTGCATGAGAGTTCAATGTGGGAAGATACAGGACCTGTTGGGAGTGGGCTGGAGCAGCCTCACTGAGCACCACAATCAGGGACTGCAGGTGCTGGCAAGGCAGGCCATGTGGAGGGGACCAGGAGCCATGTGTGGAACCCAGGGACTTGTCCAGCTGCCCATAGATCAAGCAGCCTCAGAAACTCCCACCCCACCAGACATGCATGTGGCCATCTCAGCTACAGCCCCAGATGTGGTGAGGAAGGAAAGGGTCTGGAAGAAAGGGAAGGGGCAGCTTTAATAGAGCAGATGGCTACAGGAGGGTGGTGCAATCTACATGTTTACCAGGGGAGAAATAGTCCTCCCCAGATGTGTCTCTCCCAGATGAGAGCTAGCCCCTTTCTTGAGGGAAGGTTTTCCTAAAAGTTCCAGCCCAAAATGTGTGTGCACATTATACATGGGAGCACATTTTACACAGTAAAAGACAGTACCATAGTAATCAGCATTATGATTACTAATACTTTTTGAGCACATACCATATACCCTGCACTATTTTAAGGTCTCTATGATAATTCCTTTTATTCTTGCACCTCTATTAGGCAGATACTAGTATTATTTATATTTTATATTTATATTTTACTGATGAGCAAATTGGAGTATAAGAATTTTAAATAAATTACTCAAGTTCACAGTATGATGGTTTAAAGTCTCAGGCAAAATTTTTGGAAACTCCTCTCTTCAAAAAGTGGAGCATACTTCCCTTCTTCCCTTGATTTGAATCAGACTTAGAGACTCATTTCTAATGAAGGCAGAGTGTGATGCAAGTGCTGCCATGTGCTTCCTAGGCAGGGTAAAGGGCACTGCCCCTCTCCTGGCTTTCTCATGGATTTCTTTCTCCAGAGGAAGCCAGGCATTTCATAGCCAGTGCTTTCAGGGCCACAAGGCTATGAGGGCCTGTTCAGAGGTCACAAGGGCAGGACCAATGGCCAGACCAAAATATCAGCTGTGTGAGTGAGCCCCACTAGCAGTGGGCCTTCTTGCCCCAGGTGAGTGTTCAGATGACAACTGCCACATGACAGACCCCAATCCAGAACTGAACTCAGGTATTAACCCTCTTTTATCATCTATTACTTTTAGACTGGGAGGAAAATATAAATAACTCATCTCTTAGATAGAATCACTTCTGCAAGTGGTTGTTTCCCATTTTATGTTGACTGGGACATTGGGATTGCCTAACTCTTGGAAGGTCAACTCTCTGCTGCCACCTTGTAGATATAATGAATGTTCATGCCCATGGCACTGGGATTTGCACAGGGTGGAGGTTCAGTAAATGGTAGTTCTTATTTCTCTCCCACATATGCGGTTAGGAGTACATTAGCTTTCCCCACAATGGTTAGATAGCTGTCATAAGGAACCACCACTTGATGTCACTCCACTCCTACAGCATATCTAAGTCCCCTGCTACCCACTTTTCATATCAAGGTAACTGGAAAATCTACTCAGAAATTCAGAAGACACTTGATGAGTAATTTCCTAATTACTTAGGACCATGGGAGACAGATGGCCTTAAAGATGTTGCAACCAAGAAGCAGTAATATGATCCTGGAATTCCAACACTAATCTTCTCTCAGCAGGACAAACACCACAGTCACTCTGTCCCCACTCCTATGTGCTCTCCACACAACAGACTTGTTACTCCACTGCTTAACATCCAGAACAAAGTCCCAATTTTCCAGGGACTTTATATTACCTGGACAATATTCCAGGTAATATAAAGCTTTCCAATTTCAATCCTGGCCTTCCTCATCTCCCAACAACTCTCATACTTTTCAACATATAACACTAGACTTTATGTAGTTTCCTTCTAACTATCTTTCTTTCTCCACACCCCCTTTTAACCTAGTTAACTCTAATAGGTTTTAGCCTAGAGGCCATCTCATCTGGGATATCACCCTCTTTGCCACTGACCTCGCCCCTGCCCCTTCCTCTTCACTGTTGGGGTGGGCCCCCATCCTCCAGACTCTGGAGGACAGCCCATGTGGGGGATGCTCTGTTGACATCATCTGTTTGGATCTTCATCTCCCCCCCTCTACCCCCCGTCCATTGTAAGCTCCTTGACAACAATTGCTGGATCATATTTAACTTCTATTCCCAAGATTGTACAAACAGTAGGTGCTTAATAAAGGAGGTAATATATAAAAAGTACTTAGCACAACACCTAAAATAGGAATTATTCACTTCATGCCTTTTTTGCTGCTGCTGTTATTAATTTGGTGATGGAACAAATGGTCATTGCTCACCTATCCACAAGTCAAAAATTGGTGGTTGTTTTCTTCCCATCAACATCTAAAGAAACAGAAGCTAAGTGAACATAAAAAGAAATAGAAAGGATGGACAAAAATGAATGAATAATCTAAAGACAGTAAAGATAAGTGAATAACTAAGTGATAACTAAGTGAAATCAATAAGAAAAAAGAGAAAATTAGACAAAGCAAAGGGAATTTGACAAATGTTCCTAGCACCTATGAATCTCCACTAGAAAAGTAGCTTTGATGGAAGTAGTAAATTCCCTAAAACATGAGTCACTAAAAACTAGACCAGACAAACCATTTGAAGGTATATAGTAGTAGACATCAGGGTATTGGTTAACTGGGCCTTTTTTCATTTTCAATTTCTGTGATTCATTCATCTAATACTTACAATAGGGCTGAAAAAAAAATATTACATCTTTTCCCATGTGCTCCCCTTCATTTTCCCAAGGGGAAAGTGTGCAGTATTAATATTTATTTAGTTAACATTACAGAGCACGGGCACTGGGACTCTGAAGATCAGAGGGGCTAACAACCACACATAACACACAAGTTGCACTTTATTCCTCTTGCTCCCCTTCCGCTATCTCCTCTCTTAAGAGTCTGTCTCCTCCTCCTTCCTATGCCCCTTTTTTATCTAATAATTCCTAACAAGCAAAGCCAAACACTAAAAGAGCTGATGTCACTATTCTCTCGCCATTGTTTTCTTTGGCTTTATCCCAGCTCTCCAGCAATTTGTTGATCAAAATTTCACCAAAAACAAATCTTTCAGAAATATCCCTGAAAGTATTCTTTTACTTTAGCTAAATGACTTATTTCTTCTTGGTATTGTATTAACATGAAATATTATATTAAACAATATCTAAACTATTAGAGATTTGTGAGCCACTAGGGCAAGATCATAGAGTGTGAGAGGTGAATGGGGCAGGGAGCTTCCTGCACAACCACTCATTTTAGTGACAGGAAACCAAATTTCAGGATATATAGTAAGGTCAGAGGGCTAGTAAAAGTCAAAGTCCGGACTGGATCCACGATGTCCTTGTCTAGAACCTTTATCATTATACTGAGTGGAGTGGATGGAGACAATTGAGTTGTTACATATATGCATATTTTTTTTCTCTAGTTTAATTCTAGCAATATAATTATCATGAAAATAAGAACAGCTAACACCCAGTGAATGCTTACTTTGTGTCCTGTACTGTTCTACACTTTGTGTGCCTTAACCTACTTGAGTCACAACCGCATAATCCTCATCTTACCCATGAGAAAACTGAGGCACAACAGGCTACCTTACTTTCCCAGAGTAACCTACCGTAGGTAACAGATGACAGAGATAGGATGGGACACCAAGGCCTGGCTCCAGCCCAGATGCACCCATTCTATTTGATGGTCTAGCAGCAAAATAGTCCTTCCTCTGAGGCTGGGAAAGCAATGGAAATGCTAATCCCCCTGCCTGAATGTTGATATTTCATTGATGTTTCAATATTGTTGTGGTAGCTTTGCATTTTTATAGCCTCTCTTTCACATAACCATTAGTAAATATGCAATTTCACTCCCTTAGAATTTTCTGAACATAATCACATTGATTTTGCAATGGTGTAAAAATATGAACTTGGTGATTTTTTACTCTTTGTAAACTACCTACATGTAAAAATATTAAGAATTCATTTCCATACAATAGATAAAAGTAAACAAAAAGATTTACAGAAGGACCAGTATAAAAATCTTAGATGTAAAGAGAAATTTTTATGTATCTAAAACCACAGATTAAACAGAGGAGCTTTTGAGCATAAGTTGTATAAATAGTAAATGTAGTTCTCAAATTTGTTCAAAAGCCCATTTAATGAGTATCTTATTCTGTTGTAAATATCAAAAAACAATTGGCCTAACAATTTATAAGAAAATGACTTTTCATTGGAAAAAGAAGCCTTCAAAATGTACATACATTCATAAAGTTTAAAAATTACATAGTTTGGAAAAGAATAGATAATGAAGACTTTGAAAGTCACAAACTTTGACAGATGTGAACTTGAGGCCTACTGATGAGCATTCTATAAACAGTATGCTATGATTTTGAGAGTGCTTATAGTGAGAGTAAGATGGAGTCAGGCTAGGGCTGACATGACACAGATGGTCTGGTCAGTTCAGGTCCTAGTGACCCTCACCTCTTGTCTCTCATTCTTGTTGTTTGGTAAATTTAGTTCTCACCCTAAAGATTCCTATTTGGAGTACTTTAGGAGGATTGGTTTGGGAAATTAACTTTTTTGAATTGGACATGTTGATAGGTCATTGAGTTGTGCTGGTTATTTTTTAAAATAAGAGTTAACATGATTTTTGCTTTGAACCTTTATATATAAAATTGTGGTTTTAGAAATAGAACAGAACAGTCTTGGAGAGGCTACTCTCATTGTTTTCCAAAATCACTAGCCTTCTGACAAGTTGGGTGGCCTATCCCCATTTCTGCATATAGGCTGACAGTGATAGGGAGCCAGACCCTCTTCATCCAGTAATATTTTGACCCCTAAATATAGTCAGGGAAGCAATCAGCTGTGCCTTTCCCTATATTAGACAATCCAGCTCTGAGGGCAGCTTCAGAGCCTGTACACTCAGCACACACTCACTCTTGGGGATTTCTACCCAAACTTCTGCCAACATTCATGATCCCTTGTGTGATTCATTTGTAGGTTCATTTCAGGCAAAGCTTAGACATAAGGAGGGAAAAAAGGATGCAAATGAAAATTTCAATAGATTTATAATCTCTGTTCCCATCTGGACCAGTTAGAGCACCACATGATGGGCGTCACATGGGAGACACATGGGTGTCTCACCACAGCATTTTTTTATTATTATTATCTAAGGAAAGCATTGACTTTTAAGCAGTAAGTAGGTGATTATGAAGTGAATAGAACTTGAGTCATAAAAAAGAATCAGCCTATTTCAACAAAACTACTAGCTTTAAAAGAAACCTGATTGAGGTAAGGCTGGTGCAAAATTTGTACATTCTTGTACTACTTTGTACTACTTTGTCTACTAGAGTAAGTGACAGGTGACAGTGACAGTGACTCAGCTCTTTTACTAACTGGCTACTGTCAATATAAAAATCATATCATCTTCAGTTCAGGGCTTTTGTTACTCTCTCATTCTAATCAAAGCAAAGGTAGTAACAGATAACTTCTAATAATTGGGAGCTGTGGTATCCCAGCCTCTTGGTTTGTTGGTGGAAAAATGTATAAATAGCATAAAAGTTCTATCTCTTTGTCAGAATCCTCAGAAAACTTTGCAATATTTAGAAAAAAATAAAAACCACCTGAAGTCTGGCTGCCCACTAGTCTTACAGAGCTCTTGGCTCCTGGCGGGGTAACACCTATGTCACCAGGGCTTGGAGCTCTACTCCTGTATGTGCCACATTGGCACCCTCAGCCCTTCCCAAAATATTTGGTATTTCCTCAAAAAAGCTTCTGATGAAACCTCCAGACATCCAAGCTACTGACCTGAGTGGTCCAAGTGGTTAGTGTACTGGATACAAAGTTGCTTAATTTGGGTGCTCTGCCCTCAACCATGTCTTTCTCGGTCCAGCACAACGTTTTTCAAAAATGAATGCATTGTGTTTTAGCAGAGACACTTGTTTTATTACTTGTTGTCTTTCATTTCTTGATGAGTCCACCTTGGTCTAGATTATTGAGAGCCTTGCTAATCAAAGGAAAATCATCAAAATAAGGAGACTTTCAAGAAGCCAAAATAGAACTCTTTTCAAGAACAAGCCTGGCCTAAAGATAGAATGGCAGTGAAGCTTCTTAGAATAAAGCAGTACCCAATACTAAAAAGAAAGTAGTCACGATTTCCTGTGGACAGAGGACTAATAAATGGTTTTTGTTTTGTTTTGTTTTAATTTTTTCTACACAATACATGTGTTTATTTGTTTCCACTTTTTGTTTTCCACAAAATTAAAAAGGCTTAAAATTTAATAACAATAACAATGTTTAAGATAAGGACTAGAAACAAAAACTTCCTAAAGAACAAATGAAGATAAATACATTCAGAAAAGAAATAAGATGATTGAGGACTAATTAATGTTTACAGTGAAAAGGTGACCTTCCTTCACAGCACTTCCCCAAGTCTAAGTGAAGGTGGTTGTGAGGAAGGGTGGTGGACTTCAAAATAATAAATCTAGTTCACTCTAAGAACCAACATTTCTTTGACTAGATTCATGATGTTACATGAAAGCAGAAGTTGCTGAAGATTCTTTGGCCTTCATATTTACGAAGATCCTTCCAACCTCCTTCCTATGCTTGGGTGTGATTAAAGGAAGCTTATCCCGTAAGTTACCTGTGTAGTCCTTGGAACAAGAGAACAGTGTGTGTTTAGAGGATGGGGGGCTACTTGTGTGAAACATCTCTCCACATGGCTTAAAACCTGGTCTTTGCTGCCAATCTGTTTGGTAACAGTTTATAAATCAAGTAAAGTAAAAAACAAGAAATCAGCTTTGTGAAATTACAAATGTGAAATAAAAAGAGAATAAGTATTTGTCCAAAAATGTATTAGTGGGTATAGGGGAACACAGATTTTAAATATATCTATTATGTTGATATGAAAGCTCTATTCAAAATTCTTCAGAATGATACCCAATGAATTCCTGTGTATCATTTTCCAAATTTATGTAAATATAATGCAGAAACTTTGTGTGAAACACGTTGTTTCAACAAAGAAAAAATGATATTTATTTTGTATATATTTAATACATTTTTTAACAACAAGGACATAGATTTCAAAGACATAAATATGAAGCAGGAATCAGGAAAAATTCATAAAACTATTGGGATCTACACTAAACCAGATATCCTGAAGAACATGGGATATCCTATTTCCCCAACACACTTCAACTGCAAAGTACTAGTGGTAAATGTTCCAAGTTTCTGACCTGGGATTATTCAACTCTTGGTAGATAAAGTCTAAAAATAGAAAAAAAAAAATACTCACTTTATTTTAGGGCTAACTGAAAAACCATGCAATGAGGCACCCTTGTTACAGCTTTTAAAAAAGGATTTGCTGGCTCGGCGCCTGTGGCTCAATCAGCTAAGGCTCCAGCCACATACACCTAAGGTGGCAGGTTCGAATCCCCAGCCCGGGCCCGCCAAACAACAATGATGGCTGCAACCAAAATGTGGCCGGGCATTGTGGCGGGCGCCTGTGGTCCCAGCTACTTGGGAGGCAGAGGCAGGAGACTCGCTTGAGCCCAGGAGTTGGAGGTTGCTATGAGCTGTGATGCCATGGCACTCTACCCAGGGGGATAGCTTGAGGCTC
>CAUYQV010099892.1:0-12994 GCA_963574575.1 Galagoides demidoff | reverse complement strand
GCCCTCAGTTCACTGAATAGCAGCTTTTGGGTAACAGTGCTCCCCAGGAGCTCTGGAGTCCACTGACTGTCAGCAATGTGAGCAAGGGAGATATAAACTATTCCCCTTCCCTTCACTGGACAGAAGCTGACCTGTCCAATCCAGGGAGATACAAACCACTCCCCTTCCCTTCACTGAACAGGGGCTGACCTCCACCCATTTCCTGCTCCTCTTTGTTCTACTCTGCAACTTCTTCCCAGGGCATCTCTGGTAGGTTTCAGCTCTTTTCCCTCTTAGAATTATACCTCATATATGTTGTTTTCTCTTTTTCATCTAAAACTTTTTCTTCTTTCTTAGACAACTGATGTCTTTTTATTCTTTCTGAGACAGCTGGTATCTTTTTGTTCTTTCTTCCTCTCTCCCAGCTGGTGTTTCTGGTTGGCTATCTTGTCCTTCTGACAAACATTTTCTCTTCTCCAGCTTACTTTATTGTGAGATTACAGCATGCAAAACATAGAACATGCAAAATATGTGTTACTCAATTGTTTATGTCACTGGTACGGCTTCCCATCAACAATAAGATATTAGTTGTTAGGCTATTGGGAAGTTAAAAGTTATACATATGAGGATTTTCAACTGTGCAGGGAGCTGGCAGCCCTGACTCCTAAATTATTCCAGAGCCAACTGCATATATAGACATCTCCCCTTTATTAAAGGCTAATTATCATTTAGACAATATATCGTGTGACTTAATCACACTAGTGGTTAGAAACATTGGGTTTGGCGTCAACTCGCCTAGGTTTAAACTCTAACTTTGTCATTGCTAACTTTGTCACCTCTGACCAGCTGTCCTTTCTCTTAGTTTCCCCATCTTTATACAATCCTAATAATAACATTTGCTTTATACCTCATAGGATTGCTGAGAAAATAAAATGAGGTATAATAGGCAATGTGCACAGAGTAGTGGCCAGCATATGATAGAAGCTTAATATGTTAATCTCTCATAACACTGTAAGGGCGGCAAAATTGAAGCTCAGCTTTGTCTAAGTTCATTTATCCAATCATCCAGCTGGGATCTTCACCAGGTAAGTCTGGATGTTCTGTGTTTTCTTTCTTACTATTCTTACTTACTATTAACTGTTAACAACTTGGACTTCTGCCTTATTCTTCAGTTGGGCCTACTTATATTTTTCATTTGTGCAAACCACCCTAAACTCTACCACATAAAGGGTCATGGATTTTGGAACTCAACAGGTCCAAGCAATAAAAATACACAAAAAATGGGTCAGCCTCACAGAATCCATTTCCTTCCTGCCCAAAGATGGTCAGAGAGTCCCTTACTCTGCCCTGGCCTTTGCATAATTCAGTGAACCGGAGCTACAGATTCAAAACTTAACTCATTTTTTGAAAAAGGTTTCAACTTCTTGAGAAAAGCCAGAATGGCTCTTCAGTTTGTTTGTTTGCTTAGGCTCATGTAACCCTCCAAGAAAAACACTTAAGGTTTTGGAGAGTCGTTGATTTTCAGTGTTGAAAAAAATGACATGATAACTGGACAGAGTTGGATCTGGAGGGGGCAACAGCATATAAAATCAAGAGACACTTCACCCATCCTGTTAAAGTTAGAAAAATCCATTACTGAGCTGTAGAAGGAAAACAACTTACGGAAATATCATCCAGGGCCGACCGTTTCCAATCAGTGGTACTCCATTCATTATGTGCTCGAACGGTTCCAGGAACAACAGGAGACCGTGCACTGTTACGATGCCAAGGACAAGAAAGGCACTGGCCTGTCGGGCTGACTTCCCCTCCCAGCAATGTGAATGTTTCAGGCTTCGCTTCCCTTGCCCAGAGAAGTTAGTCACTTGAGAAGTAAATTCATAGCCAAGGACTTCTTTCTTAAGTAACCCTCCCTGCTCTCTGGTGGACCATCTGCTGCTTCCTCACTGCTGGGGCCCAGCACACAGACACTGCATTTGGAGGGGCAAGAAGGCGCGTCTGTCTGTCCACCCTCATCCTGCTCTGCCGTAAGGCCTTAGCTGAAGAGCATCAGCGGAACACCAGCTCTCACGGTGTGTTTTTATGGCACCCCACAAGACACTGTCATTCTCTAGACAAATAAACTAATGCTCATTGGTAAACGACTACATACTATTGAACGTAAATGGCTACATACTTGCAAGTGGAAGAAATGGGGATTTTACTTGGGTAAGCTGAGCTCCAACAGCTGTGACCTTTCACGTGGTAGAGTGAGGGTGGTTTACAAGAATGAAAAATACAAAGAACATAGATAGCTCCTACCAAAAAACCATACAGTCTTTGTTTGAACAAATTGAGAAACTTGGTACCATTGGATTAAATAAAATTTTTGGTAAATCAAGTGTTTGGGTATGACGGAAAAAAAATGAGTTTGTCTAAGTATTTTGTCATAAAACGATGAGTGGGGGAAGAATTAAGAAATTAGAATTTAGTTAAGAATTAAAATTTAGCTTGCCCGGAGGTCCCAAATATTAGTTTTAAACAAACATGTTATCAATATTCAACAATTTTATAACATATTCAGCTACACTGAAACATTAAATTAAAAGTCCATTTAACATGTTTATTCATTTGCATTTTACTCAAATTTTATACTTAAATAGTTAAATTTTTCCTGAGCCTGAGCATACACACATCCCAAGCTTACTTTGTAAATTTAGTTAGTAATATATTTATAGGTTAAATCTAAAATCCTAAACTTGGTGGGAAATTTCTAAACATTAAGTCTAGATATTACGTTTTCATAATAAGATTCTGATATTAGGTCTAAATACTAAAACCACACTTATTTAAAAATAAAGAAGCAGGTTGCCTAAACCTGAGATGACATTATTTGATTCGCACATCGATGATGTTTGCTGGAAAATGTTGGAAATTATTTTAAGAAGAATTGGCCACTGGATTTATCACACAGGGACGCCTTGGAAGGTCTCCCAAGGGAGCATAGCCCGGAGTTTTGTGAGGTGCCAATGAGCTTATCACTGGCTCTGGATTGAACTGTGGTTAATTTATCCCTTAGCTGTTTTGTTTTTCTTTAAACATTTTTTTAACTCAGGATAACAAAGTTGGCTCCATTGGTTCAATTTCTATTTTCCATTCTCTTTAGGATTTGTCCTAATATCTTCGGCTCAGGAAAGAATGAATTTACGCGGGGCTTGAGTTAAGGAACAGCTGGTACTAAAACTGTTTCTCTTCTTTAAACCCTCTCTCCTCCTTATCCAAACAGAGAAAAGACAGATGTGTTTTCTCCTACTCAAAAGGAGTGGAGTGAAATCCAAGTCTTCCAAAAAAAGAGATGGAATGCTGCTCTGCCTCACTCTTCACCCTACTCCCAACTCCAACTTTTGGACTCATCTCATTTTTAGAATGTTGAACCATTTTTCAAAGACTTTAGTCTCCCACTAGGTAGGCAAGGATTAATTCTAGTTTGAGCAACAATCTAAACACGACATTTTCAGAGACAGAGCAAAACAAACAGGCTGGACTTCCTGTAAGACAACGGAGCTCCGTACCACAAATAACACCCATGACACCACAGAGGCTGCAGCATCCTCAGGGCATTCCGTTCCCCTCCAACTCTCCAAAAACAGACAGTGAAGACAAGCCTTGCTGAGAAGCTGCCAGTTAAGAAGTCAGTTTGGAAGCAACGTTGAGCCAAAGTTGTGTAATCAGAACAGTTGGTCTTAAGTACGTGTTTGAATAATGTATTAAATGGCATCAACACGGACAGTAAAATGCCTGCATTATTCTCCTTCCTCGGGCACATCATGCAAAACTTCATTGACTGCGGCCAGTATGGGAAATGGGGCAGAAGATGCCTGTAGAGGTGACGTAATGCCCTGAAGAGAGTGGAGCACAGGGTGGCATATAAACTCCTAATGGTGCTGTTTCCTAGATTCTCCATCTGCAGCAAAAGGGATCCTGTTGCTGCCTTGAAGGGAAAACCCGGTTGCAATTAAAGCACCAGCGTTCATTTCCTGGCACACGTACGAATGTGGGGCACAGATTAGAATTTATTTCATCAAGCTTTAATTTCATTTTCAGCCCTTTAAAAGTTCCATATCTCTTAAATATGCTGCCAGCAACCTGTTATCTGGTATAATGAAAAGCAGTGTAACCACTCACCAAATAAAATCCCACATAAAACCCAAACCTCAGTTTTGCTTTTCAGGCCCTGGTTTCATTGCTTCTTCCACCCGCCCTTTCCCTCTGCCGGAGCCTGTAATGAGTGGCAACTTGGGTCCAAGCGTGCCAAGTATGAGCAGGTGGGTTTAATGGGCTCTGAGAAGTGGTTTGCTCACAACCAGACTACTATTTACTGGCAAGATCACGTGGATATTAGTGCGCAAGAGAAAAAAAAATTAAGCAAGATATTTACCAATTAGAATGAAAATAAATCATACTATTTAATGTTACTTTACATACTTGAATATTCATTATACGCCCTAGCCACATTAGAGAACAACTTCTAGGGAGACTACCTTTGCCTTCCAGGAGAGAAATGCATTTCTAGGAGACGGCAACAAATTCCTTTCTATTTTCACAAAGTCCAGAAAAGCAGAAGCTGTTTGGACTTAATAACCTTTCATTCGTCCTTTCTTTCACTCACCCATTTGTTCTTTCAAAAATCAAATCCATTAAATACTTTTCGAAACAATTATTTTTACTTATTCCTTAGACAAATTAGTAAATACAACTATGGGGTTTTTGAAACAAAACACCTCACTCTGTGAGGGACACAGCTACAATTTGACTTTTCCTCACAAATGCAAGCCATGTGGCCTAACTGTACGTTCCCAGAAATTTAAAATATATTATATGATTAGACTATATACCAAATTTTTAACAGAAAGATCTTTCATATTGATCACTAATACTGTTTGCTTTAAATTATGCTCTATGTATGGTACAAGAAGGAAGAAATATGTGGAATAAATTCAAGGGTGGATATGAGAATCCAAACAGAGAACGTGCTATGGGAGGTATTTGAAAATGGTGAAATACTGTACGAGCTCAGTATTATCTTTAGAGGTGAAACAATGTAGAGAAAAGAGGGGACAAGGGATGAGATGTAAGCCCCACTGTGCAGATAGCTCGCTGTGTGGACCTGTGTTGCAACTCACCCTCTTCATGGCTTGTTGGGTGTTTGTTTAAATCGTCTCTCTAATGAACTGTTCTGTTCACCACTGCTCAAGTTTACGGTGAGAGTTAAATTTATTTAAAAACCTTTTTTTTTTTTTTGAACTGTAAAACACAAATAATTCTGAATTCTGTAAATTCTGATTTTTTTCGGCTATTGTTGCTATTTAGGAGAGCTACAAGTAAAATTTCAGAATAGGAAAATTTCAGAAACCTATTGCATACAAGATAGGGTGACCAGACGTCCTGCTTTTGGTGGGACAGTCCTGATTTTTAACAATTTGTGCCATGTCGCACGGCGTTTTAAAAAAGTCCTGATTTTTGGAAAGAATGCACGAACGGGCAGGAGGA
This sequence comes from Galagoides demidoff, assembly GCA_963574575.1. Taxonomy (NCBI): domain Eukaryota; kingdom Metazoa; phylum Chordata; class Mammalia; order Primates; family Galagidae; genus Galagoides; species Galagoides demidoff. The sequence continues at coordinate 7,489 of CAUYQV010099892.1, read as the reverse complement.
CAGTAAGGGAATATACGGTTTTCGACTGCCATGTGGCTATTTCTCCAGGATATGAGTTTTATATTCTTTTTGTTAATTTTATAATGTTAAAATGTAATAATAACAAATAATTGTTGAGATGTGATTATTGAGAACTGCTTTTCAAAGTTTGCATTGTTGTCAGGCCCCACCCCAGCCTGTCCCCTACATCCCCCCACTCCCCCCGCCCGCCCCCCCCATTGGTGTCCCACTTTACCAATGTTAAAATCTAGTCACCCACCAAGAATTCAAGTACTTCAGAAACTTTCATTTACAAATGAGATTAATATCCATAAAAGACTCCATCCCTTGAAACTAGAATTCAAATACAATTTATGAATTTCTTAATTGACATGATGGCAAATATACTTATTATTTTTAAGATTTTAAAATTTATATCCAACAACTAGGAGTGTAAGAACTAAGATATAAGCCAGAATGTGTGTATCAGTCCGGGCCCTGGTAAAAGGCAGATGACAGGTTTACATGTGTACGGGCTAACTCCTACCCCAGCTGTGACTGAGAGCTTTGGTATCTTCCATACTTACTGTGTTGTCCGATTTTTAGCTTCTGTCAACTGAGTGGGTGTAAGATGCAGCTGCCTCATCACAACACAATTTGCATTTCCCTGTTACTGAGACTAGCATCTTCTCATAATTTTACTTGACAAAGTCTTTCCTCTTATGTGAAATTCCTGTTCATTTCTTTTGCCCAGTTTTATATGTGGAAATTGTATTACTGAGTTATAATTGTTGCTTTTGTTTCAGTGTTCAAGATAATCATCATTTGTTGTTTACGTATTTTGCCAGTATCTTCCCAGAGCTTCTGACTTGATTTTTAATTGAGGCACAGAAGTTGTCAAACCAATAAATCTTATTAATTAATCTTTTTTGGTGGTCAATGCTTTTCATGCAGTACTTGAGAAAGTCTTTTTCCCCTACTTTCAGAGGGATAACTCTATATTTTAGTTTAGTATTTCACATAGAAATCTTCAAGTTACTAGCAGTTAGTTTTAACATGGGGAGCATTAAGGGGCCAGGTTGACTTTTTAATATGGGCTGACTCTTTTTTTGTAGCTGCAGTTATTAACAAGACCTTTGTTTCCCAACCTCCAACCACCTCCAACTTCATCAGCACAGCATGGGCTGTGCTGCCGGTCAACTTACCTGTCCGTGTGCCTGTCTGTGTTAATTACCGTGGCTTCATCATAATTCTTAATATCTATTAGGACAAATCACCTCCTCTTCTTCCTCGTGAGATCTTAGCTCATCTTATCTCTTTGTTATGAAAATATGAAAATCTGATTTTAAAACTCCACACGAAAACTTTGTATTTTAATTGGAATAACATTAAAACTATAGTCTGGGGACATACAAAATTTATATAATGTTGGCTATATCTACATTTAAAATATTTATTAGTTTAGGTCTTAAATTATATGGATAAAGTCTTACAATATTAATTTGTCTTATATCTCTTTTGTTAGATTTCCCCTAGGATAAAAATACTATTACAAATAATATGTAAAAATAATATTTTCTCTTTTTTTGATGCTCTATAAGAGACTGATTATTGCATAGGCATCTAATATTCTGCCAACCTGCTATATATACTCATATTACACTCAGATAGTCATAATATATTCTTGGCTGTTGTTTCTTTCCTTCCAATATTCTCTTTAAATGTCTTTTACTTTTCTTAGGGCACCAGTTAGCATGATTTATTTTTGCCTAATGGCCAAATAAATGTATAATCAATTTTTGCAAATATCATGAATGTGCAATAGAAGAATGTGTATTCTATTTTTTGGCATGTAGGATGCTATTAGATCTACATTCTTAAAACTTTTCTATATGTCAATTTTTTCCTCTTGACCTGTCAATAAAGGCACATTAAAATTCACATCATGGAGATAGATATATTATTCTATTAACGTTCTATTTATTTTTTTCTTTATATAGTATAAGAATATTTTATTAAGTTCATGCAAATGTTATTGTCTCTGTGAAATGAACTTTTACTATTATGTGATCATACTTTCTAGACCTAATTTAGCTTTTTAAAAAAACTCAATATCTATATACTTTATAAAGTCATTTCAATCATTTTCAGGCATATAATTCAGTTGCATTGGTAAATTCACACTGTTGGGCCACCACTAACACTGCCTTAGAGTGTGCAGGCTGCTGTAATTAGATGCTAGAGACTAGAAGGCTCAAAAGCCAGCAATTTCTTTCTCACAATTCTGAAGTCTGGACAGTGCTAGACTTGGCGTCTGGAGAGAGCCCTCTGCTTTGCAGACAGCTGTCTTCTCTCCCTGTGTCCTCGCTCGGGGGACTCTTCTGGGGAGACAGAGTCAGAGCGATAGTCTCTTTCTCTCCTTATAAAGACACAAACCCCATCATGAGGGCTCCACCTGCATCCCACATCTAAACCTAACTATCCCAAAGACCCCCTGACAGCATCCTGAGGAGGTAGAGTCTGAACGTAGGAATGTGGGGACACGAAGGCAGGTGAAACAGCTGCACCCTGTTTCCAGAGCAGCTTCACCATCCTGGACAGAGACTCTGAGCCCAGTACACAGTCGCTCCCCTGCTCCTGTCCCGGCCTTGGTAGCAGCTACTCCACCTTCTGTTCCTGCGGAGTCACCTGTCCCAGGTCTCTTGTCCTGACAGTGGGATCCTGTCATGGTCCTCCAGGCTGTGATTACTCCCCTCTCATCTCGACAGTGGGATCCTGCCATGGTCCTCTCAGGCTGTGATTACTCCCGTCTCATCCTGATAGTGGGATCCTGCCATGGTCCTCTTGGGCAGTGATTACTCCTGTCTTGTCCCGACAGTGGGACTCTACTATGGTCCTCTCAGGCTGTGATTACTCCCCTCTCATCTTGACAGTGGGATCCTGCCATGGTCCTCTCAGGCTGTGATTACTCCCCTCTCGTCCCAACAGTGGGATCCTACCATGGTCCTCTCAGGCTGTGATTACTCCCCTCTCATTTTGACAGTGGGATCCTGCCATGGTCCTCTCGGACTGTGATTACTCCCCTCTCATCCCAACAGTGGGATCCTGCCATGGTCCTCTCGGGCTGTGATTACTCCCCTCTCATCCCGACAGTGGGATCCTGCCATGGTCCTCTCGGGCTGTGATTACTCCCCTCTCATCCCGACAGTGGTATCCTACCATGGTCCTCTGGGCTGTGATTACTCCCCTCTCATCCCGACAGTGGGACTGTACCATGGTCCTCTCGGGCTGTGATTACTCCCCTCTCATCCCGACAGTGGGACTGTACCATGGTCCTCTCAGGCTGTGATTACTCCCCTCTCATCCCAACAGTGGGATCCTGCCATGGTCCTCTCAGACTGTGATTACTCCCCTCTCGTTACGACAGTGGGATCCTGCCATGGTCCTCTCAGGCTGTGATTACTCCCCTCTCGTCCTGACAGTGGGACCCTGCCATGGTCCTTTCGGGCAGTGATTACTTCACTGGGCATAATGTCGACAAGGTTCCTTCATGGCACACGTGTGACCTAATACAGCTTTTTGTGCTAAAGTCTATTTTCACTGATAATTACTTGTCAGCATTTTTTCTAGTGTTTACTTGGCATATCAATTTAAATCTTTTAGTATTGGTCTGTTCTATCTTTAAGCATTAGGAGTGCTCCTTATAAACGACATACATCTTCATTTCCTCAATTCAGTCATGATATGATTGCATATCGTTAAACATTTACTATGCACCGCATGTGTATTGTAAGAAGAATTATGCCATGATATTTTGCAGTAAAATTGGAAAGCTGGGAGTTGAGGGTAGCCCAGGAAATAAAAGTGTGAAATTTTATGCAATTATTAAATTATGAGTCATTATACTTTGTTTTGCTTTTGCAAACAAATTGAATTGCATCTTTAATGGGTAGATTAAAATTATAATGATTGATATATGGTTGATACAAATTTTTACTTTTACATTCATATCTTATGTTATTTTTCTTCTTTCTTGTCTTTTTCTATTGATTTAGCATAAAATTTATATCATTTTATTCCCTTATTGTGTGTTTTACCTCACTTCCTTGCCACCCCCCCCTTTTTCTTATATTTAACTTAACAAAGACTAAAATGAAACAAGATGTTAATTCTACTCCTGAACCTGAATCATTAACCAGGGTCTAGCTATTCTGTAATCCCTATTATTCAGTTATTCATCTGCTGTGTGTTAGACATTATGTGAGTTTCTGGAAATATGACAATTAATGAACTATTCTCCGTGCTCTGAAAAATCTTAACAGTAAACAGAAAGTTACTGATGGATATAATTCAATGTGATATTTAGAAGATTGACCTAATGCAGTAATATATTTAGAATATTTCATTACAAGGATTCTAAAATAATTCTTAGACCAGGAGAAGCTAGTATTTTCACATATCTTAGTAATTTCTTGTTAGTGTTTTTTTGTCTATCCTAAAAACCAGTGATTCTGAAAAGGTCTCTTAAAAAATGACAAGATGAGACAGTTGGAACCACGTCACAGAAACCTGTTTATGCAAGGGATTTAAGAAATATTCACTGTACTTAGGATTTGTAAAAAGAAACAAAGTGTATTTTGAAATCTGACACTTGTTCTGTCCAGTGTCCTGTATCCAGCCCAGTCAGTACGTTCTCAAATTAAACTACGGCTTCAGCTCACCAGTTTTTTTTTGTTTTTTTTTTCTAGACAGGGTGTCTCTGGAGTGAGCCAGGCTGGAGTGCCCTGGCATCATCATAACTCACTGCAACCTCAAATTCCTGGTCTCAAACGATTCTCCCTTCTGAGGCTCTCAAAGTGCTAGGATTGCAGATACGCACCTCCAAGCCTGGCCAGCTCACCCATTTTTAAGAAAGAGAGAAATCAGCAATTTTGCAAGGCCAGGAAAAGAAATCTCTGTGGATGTCCAGTGAGAGATAGGGTTTTTTATTTTTATTTTTATTTTTTGGCCAGGGCTGGGTTTGAACTGTCACCTCTGGCATATGGGGCCAGTGCCCTACTCCTTTGAGCCACAGGCGCTGCCCGAAAGATAGAGTTTTAAATATTACAAGCTAAATCTAGTACAAGGATAGTTTTGTTCTTTCAGGAATTACATTCATTGTAATATTTGACACTTAGCATTTATGAAATTCACCTCTTAAAATGAAGATGACTGGTTGATAAAATAATAATGGAATGAGCCTCACAGAGTAAAACAGACCAATCCAAACAGGTAGAAATTTGACAACTTATTATTTCCTGAGTTTTTCACTCTGCCTGTGGCAGAAGTCTTTGCTCTGTTGGGTTTGCTTTGGGTCTATTCAAATATCAACCATGATTCTTCATGAAATCAGTGGAATTGACTTGATATATTGCTACAGAAAGTCTTTAAACTGTGGAGAAATAGTAAGATTGGTGATGTAATAACTAAAAGATAGTCTGACCTTTTATTTCTGCTTATACGATTGTCTTTTTTGGGGTTAAAAGTAGAAGAGGTTTATGTAGCCATAAAGAACTAAACCTTTTACATCAATTTCAGTTTTCCTGTAAATGAAGTGCTCCCCAAAGATGGAATTAGTGGCTATATAAATATAATCCTTTACTTCTTATCAAACTAAAGGATATCAGAGAATAAGTTTATGAATAGGAATTTTTGTGTACTTTTCTTCAAATGCTATTAGAAAACTACAGTATTTCAGAGTGCAGATAAATAGGGATAGTGAACTAATTTCACTTGGTACACCGAGTCATTTGTGTATGCTAAGCACCCTCCCCTTAACCTTTGAGAACAGCAGCAAAACAACTTTTAATTAAAGTGCTGACAGCTGTAGGGAGATGTGTACAGATCATGGACTCCAGACACTGGGTTAGGGGAAATGTGGGGATAGGGTTTCTGGATGACATATTAAGGATTTGGGGAGGGGGCGATGTTTATGACCCTAAGGTGAAAGATACGGCAGTGACCTGCTGACCACCCAGCCGTGCACTGTGCCTTCCCAGGCACACAGATCGCATGTCCCAGCCTCCTTTTCAATGGAGTGCGGACAGAAGCAAGGGCCACTGTTGGCAGAGTCGGCCTGTACCTTCTTCTGATGGAGCCTCCACTGTCTCTCTGCAGGCTGAGTCTGGAGGCCTCTAAGCACTCACAGGAGGATGGAGCCACAGGAGAGCAAAGAGCTAAGGTGGAGACGCCATCAACCCACACTGCACTGGGCTCTTGTGTGCTTGAGGATAAGTATTTATTATATTAAGTCACTAAAATTTGAGCTGTAGCTAGGCCATCATGACTTATTCAAATATTTCAAGAACTACAACAGCAGTTCTCAACCTGTGGGTTTTGACCCCTTTGGGGGTCAAATGATCCTTTCACAGGGGTCACCTTAGACCATCCTGCATATCAGATATTTCCATTACGATTCATAACAGTAGCAAAATTACAGTTATGAAGTAGCAACAAAAATAATTTTATAGTTGGGGATCACCACAACCGTATTAAAGGGTTGCAGCATTAGGAAGGTTTGAGAACCACTGAATTAGAAGAAGTAAAAAAGCTATAATTAATATCCTAGAATGCAAGATTAAGAAAATCCAGGGAATGGCAAACACAAACTTCACTTATTCTGTGATAAGGTCAATGGATACATGCGACCTCTCTTAGCATCTTTCTTGGTTCCGTAAAGAATGGAAGCTGAGTCTAGAGTAATGTCATCATTTCTAACATAGCAGATACTGCCGTGTAATTACGCAAAATCTTTGGCATATTCCTTGTCATATGTTTTGTATTCTGACTTGTTTTATATTCATTCTATAGTGAGGTACTGTAGATGGACCTAAAGAGATATTTTTAAGAAAAGATATGGTCTGCAACTTCATGGAGCTTCAGTCTGACTGTGAAGACACAGATGAGTCATAGTGACATAAATGGCGAAGTGAAACCAGGTAATTATAATTGAATGTGAAAGACCAACAGGGTGAGGTCAGGGTGGGGCGGTGAGTCCATGGATGGAAAGAGACAGCCTCTGTGACAAAGCAAAATCTCAATCTGAAAGGATAAGTGGGTGTCAGGTGAGTGGGGCGGGAAGGGGGGAATTTGGGTGAGAGGAGACAGGAGGCAGCTAGTACTCATCATATGTAGGTGTGTGAAAGCACCGAGGCGGGAAGAGTGCGTTAGGTTCAAGGAACAGGGAGGGCCAACAGGTGGGGTGTGGTGGGTAGGAGGGAAGTGTCAAGATAAGGTGCTAGAGATTCAGAGAGGGCACATCACTCACAGCATCTCAGCCGGTTCAAGCATTTTGAACTTTGTCTTCAGAGCGTGGGGATCATTGCAGACTGTCTGAGAAGGAATTCCTGTGAACTGCTGTGGATTTTGAAAGATAAATTTATTTACCCCAAAGAATGCATTTGAGGGGGAAGAATGGATTCAGGAAGACCTATCTAGAAGTTATAAGAAAAACCTGTTCATGTCTATCAGG
>CAUYQV010099891.1:0-26728 GCA_963574575.1 Galagoides demidoff | reverse complement strand
AAATATAAATGTCTTTTTTTTTTTTTTTTTAGACAGAGTCTCAAGCTGTCCCCCTGGGTAGAGTGTTATGGCTTCACTGTTCACAGCAACCTCCAACTCCTGCGCTCAAGCGAGTCTCCTGCCTCAGCCTCCCAAGTAGCTGGGACCACAGGCGCCTACCACAATGCCCAGCTATTTTTTGGTTGCAGCCATTGTTGTTGTTTGGCGGGCCTGGGCTGGATTTGAACCCGCCACCTTAGCTGTATGTGGCTGGCGCCTTAGCCGCTTGAGCCACAGGCGCTGAGCCAAATATAAATGTCTTAACACAATGACTAAGAAAATGCCATGAAGGCTATGTTAACCAGTTTGATGAAAATATTTCAAATTATATATAAAACCAGCACATTGCACCGCATGATTGCATTAATGTACATAGCTATGATTTAATAAAAAAAAAATTTCCATCCTAAGACATAATTGATACAATAAAAATATGAGACACTATAGATTATGTTATTGGATAAGACTGAGTCTTGTCATCCAACATCTTAAAAAATAGTTTTTTGTTTTTTGTTTTTTTTTAAGACAAGAGTCTCACTTTGTTGTCCTGGGTACTGTGCTATGGCATCACAGCTCACAACAACCTCAAACTCTTGGGCTTAAGGTATTCTCTTGCCTCACCACAATGCCAGGCTATTTTTTGGTTGTCATTGTTGTTTGGCAGGCCCAGGCTGGATTTGAATCTGCTAGCTCTGGTCTATGTGGCTGGCGCCCTAACCACTGAGTTACAGGCAAAGAGCCTTAAAAAATAGTTTAAAATTCAGATTTCTAACTTTCATATTTAAAGGACCTTATAATCTTAAATATGTTTTAATGACTTCAAAAATGTTTCAAAGTAGCATCTGACTTAGCATCTTTAGACTTTATGTAATTTAAATATTTAATAAATTTAGCAGGAACCCAAAGAAACCATTACTAAATGTAAGACTTCTGTCTTGTCTTATATATAATTTGAAAATAAAACTCATAGTATTATGGGTCTGTGAAAATTCAATAACTGTTATTTTTCTAATTTACCTTTCCCAGTTGTAAATGTGACTATGCGTTTCATCCATAAGCAAAATATCATCAACTTCATCTTCAATATGGAAAGGATGATTGGAAATTGGTTCATCCATTGGAAAAGAATATATGCTCATGTAAGGATGGGAGAGTGCTTCTTCTGCCGTCAACCGATCCATGGGGCTAAATGTCAAAATTTGTTCCAGGAAATCCAGTGCTGTAGAATGGAAGAGCGGAAGTTGCTGAGAGGAGAGAAACTGAAAATGCTCGTCTTATTACTTCAATGGTGAGCCAAGTGATTAACTTACCACTTCATATTACACAAAAGGTCTACCAAGTCATATAGGGAAAAATAAAGACTATATAAATAAAAGGTACGTTAATTTTAAGTTTTGCTGGAAATTACCTTAACTTTATTTTATAGACTAAAAAGAAAAAGAATTTCTTTAATTAACATAGTTAATATTTGAAATGTAACCCAATCTCATTATTATGACCAGTTAGAAAGAAAAGTAACATATTAAGATAAACTGTATGAAACTGCCTTTTTTTTTTTTTTTTTTTTTTTTTAGAGACAGAGTCTCATTTTATTGCCCTCAGTATAGTGCCATGGCATCACAGATCACAGCAACCTTCAACTCCTGGGCTTAGGCAATTCTCTTGCTTTAGCCTCCCAAGTAGCTGGGACTACAGGCGCCTTTCATAATGCCCAGCTATTTTTTGGTTGCAGTTTGGCTGGGGCTGGGTTCAAACCCACCACCCTCAGTATATGGGGCTAGTACCCTACTCACTGAACCACAGGCGCCCCCTGAAACTGCTTTTCTTAAAACCATCAAATAACAGCAATTTCACATGGCTCAACCACGTGATGTGTGTATGTGTGCATATTTGTGTGTGTGTGTATATATATATATAAAATATATACCTAAAACTATTTTAAACTGCACAACAACTTTACGGACAACCTGTATATATGTATGGTTTTTTGAGATAGGGTCTCACTGTGTCACTCAAGGCTGGAGTGCAGTGGTATAATAGTAGTTCACACCAACCTCAAACTCCTGGGCTTGAGGGATCCTCCTCTCTGTCTCCTAAGTAGCTGGGACTACAGGCTCACACCTGGCTAATCTGTCTTTTTTTAGAGCTGGGGTCTTGCTGTGCTGCCCACGCTGGCTTAGAACACCTGGCCTCATGTGATCCTCCAGCCTTAGCTTCCCAAACTGCCAAGATTACACATAGGAGCCACCATACCTGGTCTATACAAAAGTCTTAATCCCAGCCCTGCAACTTGCTAGCTTATCTGAATTACTAGCTGTGTACTGCTACATAGGCTACTAAAACTTACTTCATTTTCTTCATATGTAAGATGGACATACAGATATCCCTTAAGTGTAAAAACTAAAATATAGTGTCTGGTGTGTAATAAAAGCCCCTTCCCCTCCCCTTCCTTCACTGACTAGCTGTTGAACTAATCTATGGATCTCTGCTTCCCATCAGTTACACTCCAGCATAGTTCACACATTGCCCTTGACCATCTTAGGGTTCTGGAGCTAAACACACACCCAACTATTCCCATTAACTAGCTTATTAGACCTACCTAAGCTCCTCACCCAGTCTGAAAGGTGCCCCAATACCACTCACACTTCTATGCCTTATGATGGATGTCAATCTTTAACTCTAAATCCCCTCTACCATCTACTTTCTGCTCCCCAGCCACAAAGTACTAATAAAAACAGGATACAGTAACAAATATTCAGCTTGCTACAAATTCATACTAAGCAATTTCAATTTGGCCATCTCTATGTTCTCAATCTTCTCTATCATTCTCAACAGATAAACCCACTTCACATTTATCAATACCTACATTTTCACTATAGTCTCTCACCCATCCTCTTATCCTTACCTTCTTTTTAAAAGAACTTTGCAGACAGTTCTTCTCTCTAATCTGTACTCTAGAAAGGACCCTATTCTTAATTCCTAATCTCTCATTAACATAAATAGCTGGTATTTTTACAGCCATTCATATTTTACAAAATGCTTAACACATACTACGTCATTCAACTTTCATATCAGTCCAATAACGACTAAAGAAAAGAAACCTAAAGCTCATTGCTACTCATGCCTTATAATGACCAAGATTCCTTCTTTGTTCCCCCATATTTTTTCCACTCTAATCTAGGAAGTCATTTCATAGAACATCAAGCTATTCTTGGTTCTCCTGAAAAAGACTTCATCTTAACTAGCCCTGGGGCCATATGTTTCAAGACAAGAGAAACTCTAAGGCAAAGAGTTCCGGGTGGTGAATTCAATACAATCCCATTCTGACAGGGAAGGGAGATACATATCCAACTACCCAAGGAAAACATATTCTAAAGTCACTTCCTAGCATCTGGGAACTGCAGGCAGAAAGATGTAACAAAGAAACTAGGCAGGCTGAGCTCTCAACTGTATTCATATACAGAACATTTTCATCACTGTAGAAATATCAGACAGCACTGCTCAAGCATGCTAAGAAATAGATGGGAAGGAGATACATAAAAAGTGTGAATGAGACTAAGTATAGAGGAAAATGAAAAAGTTATTCACTTAAAGACATTAATCAGAGGAGGGTTCCTAGTAGTCCTGGTAGCATTCATTCACATGTACTTGATACATGTTCTCTCCCATTGTGTTTATGATCTTTAGAGGAAAAAAGCAAACAGGATTATTTTTAACCAAGTTGCAAGTTGCCACTGCCTCAGAATGTGCTTTGCATAAAGACAAAACCCCACTATATGAAGAAACTAGTGTAGTACATTAATCTTTAGTCTTAGGAACTTGACCTACACTGTTTTATACTTTACGTAAGCACAGCTCTAGACGTGAACACCAATGCTCTTTGCTCAATGGTTAATTTAATGAAACCAGAGACATGAATAAATCCCACCCACTGCCAAAGTTCAGCTTGGTTCAAAACTAGGTAACACATGGTTCTCCACCCTAATGAGTACAGGGAAAGGGAAGATTCAATAGCATTTTTTAGCAAGATTACAAATGCTTCAACAACAATGTCCTCTTTTAGTTAAGACACACCAAGAGCAACAATGACACTGAAGTAGAACCAGGTTATCCCTGAGCACTCCCAACCTGGCTAAGCAGAGTCATACCTGTACAGAGGGTTTTTTAAATGCAGACACCTACCCTGCTCCTCACTCTACCTCCCAATTCTTTTTGTTGTTGTTGTTGCTAAGGCAGAGTTTTACTCTGTCACCCCAGGTTAGAACATTGTGATCTTGGCTAGCTCATTACAACCTCAAACTCCTGGGTTCAAGCGATCCTCCTGCCTCAGCCTCCTGAGTAGCTGGGACTACCCACACCTGCCACATTTTTCTATCTTCAGTAGAAAAAAGGTCTCTTACTCTTTCTCAGGCTGGCCTTGAACTCCTAAGCTCAAGGAAGTGCTAGGATTACAGGCATAAGCCACTGCACTTGGCCCCAATTCTAATTTAATAGTCTCCATTTTAAAATCATTCCCACAAATGACTCTGATGCATAGTCAAATGTTATACGGCTGCTGTTCACTTATGACATCCCTGTTCATGACAGCAACTCCAAGTTAGGAACAAGAGAGCTAGCAATGGAATGCAATTGTAAAGACAGACTCAAAGACTAGTTAGGAAAGTGAACTACTAAAAAAGAAATCTGCTGAAATTAAATGCAGTGGCTTCCTTTTTATTTAGGCATTTTTGTAGGAGTTATAAGGATAGCTAAGGGGAAAAAAGCACCATCACGATTTTGCCATTCAGGGCCTATTTTCAAAATACTTGCTACTTTAAAAATCCTTTGGTATAAGCCCAGCACGGTGGCTCACACTAGTAATCCTACCTCTTTGGGAGGGCCAAGACAGGCAGATTGCTTGAGCTCAGGAGTTCGAAACAGCCTGAGGAAAAATGAACCCCATTTCCACTAAAACTAGAAAAAAACTAGCTGGGCATTATGGCAGGCACCTGTAGTCCCAGCGAATTGGGAAGCTGAAGCAAGAAGATTATTCAAGCCCAATAGTCTGAGGTTGTTGTGAACTATGATGATGCCACAGCACTCAACCCAGGACTAGACAATGAGACTATCTCAAAAAAACCCAACCTTTTGGTATATATAGACTTGAACCATATAATGATGGAAGTAGGTGATAAATATAATGGATACATAATTAGGAGGAAGTTGAAGACGTTTAGGAAATTATTCCTATCTTTTTTGATTGAGAAAATTATTCAATTCTGACTTTATCTTAATACAGTATAATTAATTCTGAAAGATACATACATACGAGTCAATTTTTAAGAAAAATTTTCATTAACATTTAAGAAAATGTTACATTACAGATAACTACTATAGAAGTTAAAGACTTTTGTATCTAATTTATACAAATAAATCCTAAAGACATGCCACTCCATTGTGAGACATGAAATTAATCACTTTAAAGTTTTCTTTCCAAGTTCCTCTTACTTTCAAGCTGGTACAACCTCTCACATTTAGGATCTAATACTTTTAACACCAATCCATAAACTCTTATATAATGTTTTGCTAATATGAATTAATACAGTCACACACACACTACATTTGCTTTAGTTTGCTCTTTCTTCTACTTCTTCTTTGCCCTAAAGATCTTTGCTTTGCCCACCCCAATATTCTTTTACATTTAAATCACATTCATACCCATACTTATATAATGCTCTCAGCAGTCCATTCTGCTGAGCGACAGGTAGTAATTCAACATAATTCCCTACAGGAGATAATTAGAGGTATAAGGTAAAATAGTAAATGTGGAACCAAGAAAGGTGTACGCTGTCTGAAATCTGGAAAAATAGTTAGAGGAACAAAGAAATAGATCCCAGTCTAAGTGCCAGAACTTAGTAACAGTTGAAGTTTCAGGTATTCATTAAGTGTCTAAAGATTATTGGGGAGATAAGTACACATCTAAGGATAAAAAGCAAAAGCTTTCCTGCATATATTCTGCTTGTTTACATACATTAATGTGAGGGTCACTTGGGTCACAATACCTTCTCGACTAATTCCCGGAAGCAGCTGAGTTAAAGGTTTGTGTGGCTCAGTCATGTCATTTCTAATGTAAACTGGAATTACACTGAGAAGCTCCTGACGATCTTCCTCATGAACGACAGGGATAGATTCTAAAATCAACTGCATCTGTTCAAGTTCATGTGCACCTAAAATTAAAAAAAAAAAAAAAACAGCAAATGTAAACACATTCTTCAATGCTTACTGATTTGGTAATAAATATACTAAAATAAAATAACTTAAATATGATGACCACTGGGAGTAAAATACTTTCAACTGAATCATTAATCAGCAAGTTTCACTGCTTTGAATATCACCAGTCTATCTACTTCAATTTCATTGATGTATTTAGTTTCAGCTGCTTTATTTTCATAGGAAACTGACTCTTGAAGTTCGGCCTCATCTGGCTCGGCGCCTGTGGTTCAATCGGCTAAGGCGCAAGCCACGTACACCTAAGATGGAGGGTTTGAATCCCCAGCCTGGGCCCGCCAAACAACAATGATGGCTGCAACCAAAAAATGGCCGGGCGTTGTGGCGGGCGCCTGTGGTCCCAGCTACTTGGGAGGTGGAGGCAGGAGACTCGCTTGAGCCCAGGAGTTGGAGGTTGCTTATGCGTTGTGATGCCATGGCACTCTACCCAGGGGGATAGCTTGAGGCTCTGTCTCAAAAAAAAAAAAAAAAAAAGTTTGGCCTCATCCTAAGGTTATCACAAAGTAATGAAAAAAGCCTTGAATTGCAATTCAAGAGATCTGGATTCTAGTCTCAGCTGTACCACTAATTAACTGATTATAATTTTGGAGACAATGTTTACTATCTGTAGGACTTAATTTCATCACCAACAAAATAGAGTATAGGACCAGATTCATAAAACAAATTTAATAGTTACGTGTTAGGCCTCAGTTAGCATTTCTAGGCCATTAGCATTTTAAAGAAATAAAAGAAGGCGTGACACACTGCCTTGTCCTTGTAATCCTAGCACTTCTAGATCTCTTCAGCTCAGGAGTTTGAAAACAGCCTGACCAAGTTGAGACTCCATCACTACTAAAAACAAAAAAATCAGCCAGGCGTTGTAGCAGGTGCCTATAGTCCCAGCTACTCAGGAGGCTGAGGCAGAATGATTGCCTGAACCCAGGAGTCAGCCTGGGGCAACAGAGTGAGAGTCTGCCTCAAAAAAGGGGGAGGAATATTATGCTAAATCATTAGTTTAAAAAAAAAAATCTATTTACCTAATTTCTACAAATTTATTCAACGTTCAAATTTTTTTTTTTTTTTGAGTTCTTATGAGCAGGAATACAGCTGACCAAGTCCCTGCCTTTAAGGAGCTTACAATAACATGGACAAAGATGATTCTGTAAACACCTAGTACATCTAATGGTGACAAATGCTATAAAAAAAAAAAGTAAGTACTGTTGGGAGGAGTAGAGTTGCTAATTTATAAAGAATGACCAAGGAAGGCCTTACCAAGAAGCTGAAAATTATGGAAGTGAGGGAATACCCCAAACATTCATCCATATGGGACAAGAGAGTTCTAGGAAGATGAGACGAGACTCAAAGGAGAGAGTGGGCTTGGTGTGTCCAAGAAACGACAAGATGAGTAGCTGAGGGCATATAGCAGGAGATGAAATCAGAGCGGTACTAGAATGCAAAGAATTCATTTTATACTGAGGTTTGATGGGAAGCCATTACATGGTTGGAGCAGAGATATGACATGATCTGACTGAAGTTTCAACAGGACTACTCTGACTGTGGTGGTAACTAACTTACAGGGAGCAAATACTAAAGCAGGAAAGTCAGTTAGAAGGTCCTGCATTAGACCAGGAGACCTATCATGGCTGACTGGGTGGGGGAAGGGGGTAGTAAGAGATAACAACATAATAAACAGTTAGTCTTTATATATTTTGAAGGAAAAGCCCACAGGACCTGAGCTTGCTTATTTTTTAAGTACTGCAGATCAAATGGGATGACCCGACTTCTAATAAAAGTGAAACAAGACAGGATTTTTGCCTTCACAACTAAAAAATAGGTATTGCTCTCTTTTAGATCTTTCTTTTGCTCCCTTTCTGCAGAAAGGCAGCTGCCATACTGTGAACACACTGAGGCACAATTCTATGGAGAGCCCACGTGGTGAGGAACTGAGGCCTCTTGGTAAAAGTTATGTAAGTAATTTATCTAGAAGTGGATCCTCCTGCCCCGGTTGAGGCTTCACGCACTGCAGCCCTGAACAACATCTTGCCTGAAAAACCCTAAGCTGGAGCCACTTCTCAATTTCAACTCACAGAAACTTTAAGATAATAAACATTGCAACAAATACTGGCATTAAAAACACACTCAAGGGTATTTGTGCATACTGTCCTTTCTTCAGAACCCTAATCTGTCTTTGCTAAACAAACTGCCCCACTCCTTTCCTCTGCTTATAGCATAATCTAAGAGTGGTGGGAAGGTCACAGTTTTCTGAAGGAAAAAAGTAATGTCAAAGGACTGCAAGAAGGCTTGGTACCCATAGCTCAGTGGTTAGGGTGCCAGCCACATACACTGGGGCTGGCTGGTTCAAATTCAGCCCGGGCCTACTAAACAACAATGACAACTACAACAACAACAAACTAGACAGGCATTGTGGCAGGCGCCTGTACTTTCAGCTACTTGGGAGGCTGAGGCAAGAGACAACCTTGAGCCCTAGAGTTAGAGGTTGAGGCTGCTGTGAGATGTGATGCCACAGCACTCTACTGAGGGTGACAAAGGAGACTCTATCTCAAAAAAGAAAAATTGCAAGAAGACCTAAATCACAATCAAATCACTTGCCCAACTAAAAAAATCTACAGTACCCTACTATTTCCTAGTCTTCCAAATGGAAAGTCCCCAGCTTTCTTTCTATTTTTTTTTTTTTTTTTGAGACAGAGCCTCAAGCTGTCACCCTGGGTAGAGTGCCGTTGCATCACAGCTCACAGCAACCTCCAACTCCTGGGCTCAAGTGAATCTCCTGCCCCAGACTCCCAAGTAGCTGGGATCACAGGCACTCACCACAACGCCCGGCTACTTTTTGGTTGCAGCCGTCACTGTTGTTTGGCAGGCCCCAGCTGGATTCGAACCCGCCACCTTAGATGTATGTGGCTGGCGCCTTAGCCACTTGCTAAGCCCACCCGCTTGCTTTCTAAGAGACTTTCTATGTATTTCTGGCCCCATCTCAGTCATAAATATCTTTATTATTTATTTGACATCATGCTTTCATCAACTGTCCTCCAGGAATGTACTAGGCTTATGCCTTTATTTATATGGCATACCTTTAAATAGACAAAACATTTTTCTCTTTCCCCAATCAAAATTCTTTACTAAGTGACTCCATTAATGCCTTCCAATCCAGCTATCACTGACATAGCCTAGTATACAGCTCCTACAGTCTGTACTATATAATTTTATACAAACTCATATTTTGCCTTATGATATATGACATTTTTCATGTATTATTAATCTCTTCTCATTTGGGGCAAAGTTTTCTGTCTCACACTTCTTTAGACACCTTCATAGCACCAAACAAAAAATTATTTGTTTGGTTGCTCCTAAAAAGTCGTAGCAGTCAGACATCAGGATATAAAGATTCAAGCAACAGGAATGATAGGGTATGGGAGAACCAGGAAAAATTTGAAGGATTTTCAACAACAGCTAAAAAAATTTTCACCAGGAAGTGACAAACATAGAAGTATACAACTCAAGTATCATTTAACACAGATTACCAAAAAGTATTATGGATCCACAAAATATGAAATTATGTTTAAGGAAAGATGGTATCTATAAAAAGTTATTTATAGTGACCAATTTAGTAAACCTATCATCAAGCTTCCTTAATTTTTTTAATAAAAGTACAATTTTATCTTTTCATTTTAATATTACTGACCATAATACATTGCTTTAAATCTTACATAGATCTTGCTTCATAGATGTATGCAAAATTTTTTCTCTTTGGGATATTTTTTTCCTCCACGTAATACTAACCTGCAAAAAGGGTTTTACCAGTCAGCATTTCAGCAAAGATGCAGCCTGCAGCCCACATGTCAATGGCTTTAGTATAATTATTAGGAGAAAGTAAAAGACGTGGAGATCTGTACCACTTAGTAACCAATCCTTCAGAAAGATGACCCTAAAACAATAAAAAAGAAATTGTTTTTTACTTTCACTGAAGAACAGTACATAAAACTTGATTCATTAAAGAATTCTTGATCATGAAAAACTAAAAAAAAAAAAAAAAAAAACCCAAACAGCAGCAACTGTTAAATGCTAAAAGAGACGGCTGATTTTTCTTTTTTTTTTTCTTAAGGTCAAACACAGTCTCCCCCACCACAAATTATGCAATCGAGTTTTCCACATTTGAAGAAATCACAGGGGTCAGCACTTCCGGAGTGCAATGGATGAGATTTGCCCTGGGAAAACCACCTTCAACCTTCATGATCATGGTATCTCCCTGCCAGGTAAGTATTGAGACTGTTGATTTCTAAGCCTGTCTTCAAGGTTCTTGTACTTTTGAGGCTGGAGTTAAACTCTCCCTGGGATAAGCCATCTAGGAGATGATGTTCATAGCAAGTGACCAAAATGTGCTGTAAGAATTTATAATAGATAACTTTAGTCAGTTACAGTGTTAACTACAGGCCCACACATTTTCAGAAGATGAGTTATTTTTCACTCCAAGTCTTAAGATAATTAAGGAGTAGATATACTTCAAGCCAGAGAAAAAGACAGGGAAGAGCCTCAGTGGTGCTACTTAGAACCAGTGCCAACCTCTTTACTGACAACCCAAGGGACCTAGCCTACTATACACCCCATTAATAATCAATCCATTCTACCACTTGACATTTACAAAGCATTTGATGAAAACACGTACATATAGAACCTCTGTAACTTGACCACTCAAGGAACTATCATAAACTGGTAAACAAATGGAGATGGTTAACATATAGAAGTAGGCTTACTACAGAATACATACCTGTGGTACATGTCTGGTCTATGAAAATTAGGTCAACTATGGTATCTAGTGTATATCTATCTACACATGTATATATAACCTTATTTCATCCAGTGAACAATACTAAGAAATTGTGATGGCAGATATTAACTTCATTTTACAGATGTGATAACAATCAGATATTAAGGGTCACACAGCTAGTTGGATATAGAAATGGAAGTTAATTTTAGACAGTGTAATTCTTAGTTTAGTGTTCTACCCATAATAATTCACTGTTACCCATAAAAAAGTGGCCATCCAGGGCAGCGCCTATGGCTCAAAGGAGTAGGGTGCCAGCCCCATACGCCAGAGGTGGCGGGTTCAAACCAGCCCCAGCCAAAAACTGAAAAAAAAAAAAAAAAGTGGCCATCCATTTCAGTATACTACCTATTTTCTATGTTAAAAATTTTAAGGCCAATGTAATGGCTTCTAGCACCTTAGGGGACGAAGGTAGGAACAGCACTTGAGGTCAGAAGTTCAAGACCACTCTGAGCAAGAGTGAGACCTTGTCTCTATTAAAAACAGAAAAATTAACCAGGCATTGAGGTGCATGCCTATAGTCCCAGCTACTCAGTAGGCTGAGGCAGGAGGACCACTTGAGCCCAGGAGTACTGAGGTTAAAGTGAACAATGATGAATGACACCACTGCACTTTAGCTGGGAAAACAAAGCAAGACTCTACCTCAGATTTTTTTTAATTAAGAAAAAAAATCCTCAATGTGAGATGATTATGTATGAATAAAGATTTACTTGTTTTAGAAACATACTATGGATAACAAGCATGGAGGGGTCCCAGGGGTTCTTTACAAAGAAAGCACCTCCAATTTTCTATTTTAAACATCAAGTTCCCGTATAATATTTCATTTCAAAACTTAAGGACCAGGGTTCAGCTTGGAAAATGTTATTAAATTCTTGTATGAAGTCAAGTTGCTATGAATCCTTTTGGCTACACTTATTGTCAATTATTTACATGAATTTAGATTTCAAACTATGTTTGCTTTAACAAAGCAAAACTCTGTTAAACAAAGAATAGAAAAGACTCAATGGGACAAAAGAAGACCTAAGCTGGACATGGTAGTAGGTGCCTATGGTCTGAGCTACTTCAGAGGCTAAGGCAGGTGAACTGTTGGAGCCCAGCAGTTTGAGATTAGCCTGGGCAACATAGCAGGCTTGTCTCTTTAAAAAAAAAAACAAAAACCTTAAAAACTGAAATAGCATTCCCTCTTACCTTCAAATAGGATAGATAATTCTGTTCCAAACAGATAAGAATGCATTCCACTTTTAAATAAGGGACACTTTAATTTATAATAACCATATCCTGCAGAACTTCATTATAATAAATAGCCATATACATTTAGCAATTTGTACTTAATTAGAATCCTACTCCACCTTCATTTCAAAAACAGGGAGATTGTGAATGAGACCTGATCTGTATCAGAAAAAAGGCATTATGTAAAGTTCAATCTGATTAAAAATGCTGCCACAAAATAGAAAGAAAATTACCTACTTCTGATGAGCTACATCAGTTTAAAGGACTAAGCTGGGTTTTTACGTACCTTATGGGAATAATGAGGATCCATGATCCGTGCAAGACCAAAGTCACCTATCTTCAGCACCAAGTCTTCAGTATTAATGAAAAGATTAGCTGGTTTGAGATCTCTGTGCAGTACGTTTGCAGAGTGAATATACTTGAGCCCCCGTAGCAGCTGATACATGAAAAGCCTGGCATGCTCTTCCAGTAAAGGGCCTTGCTCCAGCACGTTCGCCAAGTCTGTCTCCATGTACTCCTGAACAATGTAGACACTGTTCAGTTCAGTAAGAGAGCCCACATCATCTGTTAACTGGCTTCCACTGGGACCAAGAATTTCAAACACTTTCACAATGTTATCGTGGTCAAGTCTTCTAATAATTTTGATTTCACGTAGAGCATGTTTGACACTCTGGGGATCAGTTAGGACAATTTTCTTGATGGCTACTCTTTTGTCACAGTCATTGTCTACAGCAGAAAAAACCAAGCCATTGCCTCCACAACCCAATGGTTTTAAGTCCATATACCTAGAGCCCAGATCAAAACCATGAATGTTCATGAGACTTTCAAATTTCTCTGCCATTTTGAAACCCTTACTATTGCCTTTTCCTTTCGAATTGTTGAACTTGTGTAAACAAGGAAGAAAACTGGCATCAAAAGGAAAGATCTTTCAAAAAGGGAGAAGAAAAATAATTATGCTTCCACAGCAAGATGATTTCTTGATGTTCATTGCATATGCCAACCAGGCCCGTTGAGTTCCCCTTAGATTTTAAGCTCAAAAAGCGCTATTCATATTGAGAATTAAAAAGATTGCAGTACTCATAGTTCAAGAAAGGGGCAGCAACTCTGCAGACATTTAAAGAAAACACTCAAGAAACTCAAACGGAATGAAATGACATACTATGCACTCAGATTTACTGTGCTAAACGATTTAACATTTAACAAAAATGTGAATAAATATGCACACAACAGGTTTCTATGAACATTCTCCTCACAGTGCAGATACATTCAGTGTTGGACTGGTCCTGAGCAGCATCATTCTAAGGTGCTGGTAAGCACTATTTCCGTTTTGCTTCTCTTCTTCCTCTGTTGCTATATATTTCAACAGGAAGCCCTGGCAGCTGTTGGTTAACAGATGTCTTTTGTTAGTGATCAGGTGGCTCCAGCTCACCACAATCACAATCAAAGCTACCGTCCATCTTACTCAGCTACAACCTGGGGGATGAGAAAAAGCAGAGTCACCAACACGGGAAATATTCTTTTCTTCAAATTTGTAAAACACAAACTGGCCATTTAGCAAAACTACCATTGGTACGGTAAACTCAGTTATGGTCATTAAGTGACAAATTACCCTTAATCAAAAATATTATAAGCAATTTAAACATGTTGGCCCAGGCTCCAGATCCCACTACATCAGATTCTTTATAACACCCAGGCTCATTAGGTTATACCATTTCTGAAATACCAACAGTATGGGAAGGTTCATAACATTGTTTTTTGTTTGTTTGTTTGGCTGAGGTCGGGTTTGAACCCACTACCTCTGGTGTATGGGGCCAGCACCCAAGGTTCATATTTTTACAGAACTCTTGTTTTTTTGAGGGATAAAACATCAGTAACGTTTTTTTTTAAAGAACATATAACAAGCCTGCCTGCAATGTGTTAGTTTTTAAAGAGCATGTTTACTTGTTTACGTATTAACTCTGCCTATCCTCTGTTCAAAATACTGAACAAAAATCTAGCAGTGTAAGAAAGATGAATCTGCAGAACATGCTTTTCAGTTTACGAAAGGGTAAAACATGAACAGTAGAATATTTTGTAGAATAAACCTACAAAAAGGTGTTTTAACATCACTGATAGAAAAAATTACCTTAAGATAATATTTCAGATTGTTAAGACATTTTTAGGCTCGGCGCCTGTGGCTCAATCGCCTAAGGCGCCAGCCACGTACACCTAAGGTGGTGGGTTCGTATCCCCAGCCCGGGCCGGCCAAACAATGATGGCTGCAACCAAAAAATGGCCGGGTGTTGTGGCGGGCACCTGTGGTCCCAGCTACTTGGGAGGCTGAGGCAGGAGACTCGCTTGAACCCAGGAGTTGGAGATTGCTATGAGCTGTGATGCCATGGCACTCTACCCAGGGGGATAGCTTGAGGCTCCGTCTCAAAAAAAAAAAAAAAAAGAGACATTTTTAGAGTCTGCTAACATAAAGTCTGAGAAGGACTGTGGAAAAACAGGAATATTCAACATCATATTGGTGGGACTTTAAATTAGTAAAAAAAAACTTGAGAACAATTTGGCACAAATAAATATCACACTGTACAAGCTGGCCATTTTTCTTCAAGGTAAACTCCCTACAGAAATGTTTGCAAATAAACATACAAAGGCAAATGCGTTTCTTTTCTTTTCTCTTGATAATGAAAAAGAAAACAACCTGAACTTTTAAAAATAGGAGGACATATGAGTTATATTCACATAGTAGTGAAAATGAATAGAGATGGCTAAAATCTTCAAAAATACATTTAAAAAGCAAAGTACAAATAGAAATGTATATGCTGAAACAAGTTATATCAGGTCCAAAAATATGCAAAATAATGCAGAAGTATATATGTATGCAACAAAAGTATAAAAAACATAAGATACCAAATTCATGACACTGATTACCTTCAGGAATGAGGAAGGAGATTACAATCATTTGTTCATGGTTTAATGTGTTATTTCTTTTTTAAAATAACAAGTGTGGCAGATTATTAGAATCCTATAGCGCTGGGTGGAACACACATGAAGGTTCATTTATTGATCTCTTTACATTTGAAATATTTCACAATATTAAAAATACCCTATATAAGGGAGGAAAAAATAGCCTCAACTCCAATAAGATCATTCCCTAGGTACCCTGGAAAATAAACTGATCCTTTAGTTTCTTTTCTTTCTTTCTTTTTTTTTTTGAGACACTGAGTCTCACTTTATCGCCCTTGGTAGAGTGCCATGGCATCACAGCTCACAGCAACCTCCAGCTCCTGGACTTAGGCAACTCTCTTGCCTCAGCCTCCCGAGCAGCTGGGACTACAGGTGCCCGCCACAACGCCCGGCTATCTTTTGTTGCCAGGGTGGGTTCAAACCCGCCACTCTCAGCATATGGGGCTGGCGCCCTACTCACTGAGCCACAGGCACCGCCCTGGTTCTTTAGTTTCTTAATGACCTAATCCTTGAATCTGCAGATGTCTGTATCCAGAGTATCACATACAAGACATTATAAAAAAGTAAGGTGGCCAGAATTTCTAATAAACAACAGACAACATTTTAGGCAGAAAAATGTAATCTGCAGCCACTAATTTATTCATTCATTTAATTTAATATATAAACAAGTATTGAGCAACTTATTATATGCTAACCAGGAGTAAAACAGACATGAGCAAAACAGGATTCTGGTCCTCAACTTATTATCCAGTAGAAGAGAAACAGCTTTATTTAATAAAAATTGAAACCTACTATCCCTCAGTTCTTTTAATAAATAGGAACTCTTCTTGTATCTGCTTAATATTATGAAGGACATTAATAGCACCACAGGTTTCTTTGCTTTACTACAAGAGAGGGCTTCTTCCATTTGCAATTTTTCGTCTGCTTCTAAAAATTCTGTAGCTTACCAATTATTTGTAGTAAAACACTTAAAAGTTAAATTAAATATTTCAAACAATTTAAGTCTAATAGTTTATCATTTGCTATTATCCAATTGAGGTGTTTGTCTCTCTTTGATATTTAGCCATGGTGTATTTTCAATGTTATTTGATCTAGCTCATGTGATTATAGAAACAATAAAAATAAAATTTTATATTGGTTAAAAAAAATTTAAGATTTTTAAAGGGCTTTAATAATATTGCATATCTCCACTCTGCTGCCAATTTTTTTCTATTTGTACACTTCTTGATTCTTTCTGTTCCCCACCAAATATCCTAAAGAAACAAGTATTTTTCAAAGGCTTCAGTATTTCCAAAATTTTACATTTCTAGTCTCCACCTAAAATAAGAATGCTTGTTCAGGGCAGTGCCTGTGGCTCAGTGGGTAGGGCGCTGGCCCCATATACTGAGGGTGGCAGGTTCAAACCTGGCCCTGGCCAAACTGCAACAAAAAATAGCCAGGCTTTGTGGCAGGTGCCTGTAGTCCCAGCTACTTGGGAGGCTGAGGCAAGAGAATCACATAAGCCCAAGAGCTGAAGATTGCTGTGAGCTGTGTGACGCCACAGCCCTCGGTAGGGCAATAAAGTGAGACTCTGTCTCTACAAAAAAAAAAAAAGGAATGCTCGTGCACACCCACATTCTGGCCTTAATGTACACAGTTCCTCAAAGCTCAGTTAATTTTACATTTTTAATATACATTTTAAAGTTCTAAAGACAAATAATAATAAAATCTCTGAAGTTCTCTTAAGCTTCTAGTTCACTAATAGAGCAATCTGGTCAAACACAAATGCTTTGCCAAAAGACATCACTATTATCAGAATAGGACTACAGTTAGAAACTGTAGCCAGACTGTCCCAGAAAACCATAAGAATGAGAGATCCTTACTCAAAACCTCCATCTATATCTGCCCCCTTTAAGTTTCAGTGAGACCAAGAAACGTTGTAAGCCAGAAACAACTGCAAGGATGACAGTGCCTTTTCAGAAATCTCCATAACTGGTCAGTCCTTACAGGGGTAAAGAGTGGGTAAAAACTGATAGGAGAGAAAACAGGAGGAGTCTGTGCCTAGACTGAGAACTGCAGAGTCATCCTTACAACTGGGACGATGAAAACCATACATTCCAAAGAAAAAAGATAATATTCACCAACAAAACTGTAATTCCACTACCTAGTGAGGACTGCACCATTAAAATATCGGGGGGGGGGGGGGTGGTGAACGCAGCATTTACAATGACAGCTGGTGCTTTCTTTGGTGACTCTGCCCCATTTCTCTGTTTGAGTAGTAGTCTTCAGAATCCTTCAACACCCAGTACACCAAATGTGTTGGAGCATCTTTTCAGCCAAGAACTTGGAAAGTAAGCCCACCTTTATGGGGTAATGCTATACCTCCCCATCACAGAGTGGTCTGGTAAGTGTTTCCAATTCAGTCACACTCCTTCAGCAAGTGTTTGCTAAGTACCTATTATGTTTCAATCAATATACTAGGCAATGGGGATGAAATTAGTAAGTAAAAATAGACTTAGATTCTGCCCTCACGTAAGTAAAAATAGACTTAGATTCTGCCCTCACGGAGTTCAGGGTGTATCTGGAGACAAACAATAAAAACAACAGGAAACCAGGAAATGCAAAGGGGATGGGCAGTACCAAGGATGGTAGGGCATTCTATGACAGCCTACACACCGGGGGTATCAGACGTCAGAGGTCAGACTGTGTGCCTCTGGCAGCCATAAAAAAGGCAGAGACCTCCTATGCTCACTCTTAGTGACCCTATGGAAAACTGTTTCCTTCTATCACTTTGACTCTTATAGTAGTTACATTCCAAATTCTGATCTTTCCAATCACTTTCACCTTTCACATCAATCCTGGAACTCACTGGAGCAGCAGCAGATTACTAGTCAGAACATCCTCTACCCACATTAGTGACCTGTAGATATTTCCTATTATTATTTTTCTCCACTTTATCTTTTATACCTAACTTCATAAAAGCAAAGTTTAAGGCTTAGACCTAGGAAAAAACTGGGGCTCCATATTCTTTTTACCCCATTCCACACACTGCAAAGGAGGAAAAGGAAAGTAACTTATAATGAACCTTTCCAGCATCCAATTTCTTTCTCTGCCTCCAAATAAGTGTTACCCATTCCTTTCAACAGGAGTATGGACTCTCTGCTGTTTGGAGAGCAATCGATCATTAATTAAGTTTGAATTAGTTGGTACAATGTTGTTTTGTTTTTAGCAACTTGGTAAATAAAATGAAGTACAAAGAATGACTTATAAAAATAAAGTTGGTTTTTTGCTTTACTTTGGCCTTCTTTCAGTAATCTACCATAACATGGAAATCAAAGCTCTCAGTAATGCCCAGGTTGAGTACCAGCTTCCTAAATTTACAAGGCAGGTCCCTGAAACTGCATTAGCCACAGCTGTCTCCTTAAACATTCCTCTCTTCTCTAAATCACCCCCTGGCTCTCTGTCATCTGGTCAATCCCCTCATTCCAAAATAAATATGGGGTACTGTGAATCAAGCCTAAGTGTATTAAGTTATGAAATGCAAAAGAAAGAAAAGAATAACTGGCTAGGTATGGTAGCTCATGCCTGTAATCCCAGCATTTGTGAGGCTGAGGTGGGATGATCACTTAAGGCCAGGAGTTCAAGACCAGCCTGGCCAACATAGCAAAACCCCATCTCCACACTAAAATATTTAGTTAGCCAGGAGTAGTGGCTCATGCCTGTAGTGCCAACTGCTCAGGAGGCTGAGGCAGGTGGATCCCTTGAGCCTAGGAATTCCAACCTGGGCAACAGAGCAAGACCCTATCTCTAAAAATAAACAGCTGGGCACTGTGGCTCACAGTGCCCAGCTCAATGACAGGCTAGACAGTGTGTCCTAGCACTCTGGACAGGCTAAAGCTGGTGGATTGCTTGAGCTCAGGAGTTCAAGACCAGCCTGGGCAACAGCAAGACCCTGTCTCTACTAAAAATAGAAAAACTGAGGCAAGATGATCACTTGAGCCCAAGAGCCTGAGGTTGCTATGAGCTATGATATCACAGCACTCTACTCATGGTGCCAGAATGAGAGGTTGTCTCAAATAAAACAAACAAACAAACAAACAACCTAAATCTGTAGAAAGGGGATTTTCTTTTTCTTTTTATCCAGGAACAACTCGGCCTATGTCAGAAAGGTTATCCGGATGTGCTAAGTAAGTGTGAGTTAAGGCCCTTAGACCTAAAGGTTACTTTTCTGGTTTTCTCTACCGCCTTCTACTCTGCTGCTTCTCAAGGTTAAATGTGGATATGGATCATCTGGCCTGTTTACACTCACTGACAGCACTCCCTCTTCCTCCCTATTTTGGTCTTCTTCGGAGTCAAGTGAGTAATTTGAATTAACAGAAATCTAGCCAGCCTCATATTTCCTCAGCCAAAAACCCAGCTACTTTTGGAGCAAAGGAAAAGATTGAGCTCTTCTTATATTCACCTAGTACTGTCTCTTAACCCTGGCACAATCAGGTGTTGTTACAGCAAATTCATCTTTCCCTAAGATCTCCTCTCAAGCTTTCATCAAAGCTACTAAGTTTCTAGGCAGAGAAGGCCAAGGGCTATAGCTTAGCTTGCTTGCTCACATGCATTCTTGACAAAGCCCTTCCTCCTAATGCAGAGTGGCCCTAGGAGTTATTGGTGACCCCCTTCAGGATCTGGACCTCAAGCAGGCCAGTAGCATGAACTATTAGTGAATAATCTTAGGAACATGGGAAGAGATGGGACTTTAAGCCGCCAAAGCCTAAACAGGTTTTGCCTAGTATGCTTAGCCACAGAGACAAACTTTCAAAGCCAAAAGCCATGGTTACATAGCTTCTAATAAAGTGTCTCATTTAAAAACAAAACAGTCCTCTTCTACTACCAATGTATGTTCTTCAATTGTCTAAACTTCTGCCTAAAATTTAATGGGGACTTTCACTTCCCTTTGGCCATTTAAAAAGTCATTATATAATAATAAAATACATGCCATTGTATTTATTTAATTGCTCACCTCTACTTTGATAAACTACTCTTCTGGAATATCAAAACTTCACAGATCAGACAAATTGGTCAAAGAGTCTTTAGACTCTCCCAGTTCTAAAAGTCTACTGTCTACAAAAGCACAAAACAAATTCCACTGGTTTTATTACCAAGCACTTACAATAAGGGTATGCCCAGGATGGGACAGATAGAAATTGCTACATACTAAACATCAAACAAGCACAATCTCTTCCACAAATTTATGGCTGAAAATTTAAAAACACTTACAATAACCCTTCATCCCATCTTCTATCTTCCTCCTGCCAGAACCTTCATTCTCAGATTCATTTCTAGCCTAACTAATGTAAAGGAAACACTGGGGGAAATATGTGTATAGGAACAGGAGACATGTGAGCAGCTACTGTGTTCAGGTACTTTTGGACATCTGAGGATTCCAATCAGATTAAAATATAAAATTTTTGCAGCAGGCAGGACAGCTACAAAATAGCCCCCAAATCTCACTGACTTAAAACAAAGTCTTAAATTTTGCTCATGTTACAAGCCCAACACAGCTGTTGTCCATGCTGCTGAAGCAGCTACCATCTCTCTACCATTGATATTCAATGTACCAAAGAAGAAATGAGGACATCTCACTGGTGCTTATTTAGAAATGATACAGTTACTTTTCCTGTTTTATTGACCAAAAAAGGTCACATGGTCACATACCCAAAGGAGTGGGAAAATGCTATCCCAACATGAGCCCAGAAGGAGAGAGAATCAAGATGTTTTTAACCACTTTCACTAAATCAGATTCAATTTTTCCATCCGTCCATCAAACTTTCCATCCGTCCATCACACTTTCATTCAACAAAATTTTATTGAATGCTTTCCATGTGCCAGGAATTGCTTTAAGGATTAAGGTATAACAGAGGTCAGATTCCTTCCCATCCTGCTAACATTTCGTACTTTTCTTTCGCCTCCTTTTTTTTTAAAGCAATGGGATCTCAGTCTATTACTCAGGCTGAAATACAATGGCACAATAACACCTCAGTAAAGCCTTCAACTCCTTGGCTCAAGTGATCCTCCCACACTTGAGTAGCTTAGGACTACAGGTGTACAGTACCAGTCTGGCTAATTTTTCTTACTTTTTGTAGAGGCAAGGTCTCACTATGTTGCTGAGGTTGGTCTCCAACTCCTGGCATCAAGCAATCCTCCCACATCAGTCTTCCAAAGTGCTCAATTATATACATAAGCCACCATGCACTGTCAGGCCTCTTATTTTTTTCTTTCTTTTTTTTTTTTTTTTGGCCAGGGCTGGGTTTGAACCCGCCACCTCCAGCATATGGGGCCAGCGCCCTAACCTTCTGAGACACAGGCACCGCCTCAGGTCTCTTTCCTAATAGCATTTTCATTCCCTTGTCTTTTACCATCCTTCCCCAATCTAATCTCATTTCCTCGGGTCCGCTACTCTTCATTTTCCAGGGCACCAGGCCTCTCCTCTTTTTTTTTTTTTTTTTTTTTTTTTGTAGCTCTATTACAGAAGAAAAGGTTTGGGACTAAGTAGCTTTGCTAACATTTCCTGATCATAGTACCTGGCATTAGGCACCCTAAAAATGGTATGGAATGAATTAGGGTAAGCAGCATACTCTACTTGGCAATAGGCTATTTTGGAGAAGACAAGCCTTTTCTTCAATTTTTTCAGAATCTGGTCACATTATGATCTACCAGCGGGGAACATCCGTGAAGATTCCTACATATGGTACTTTCCTTTCCCGGCATTCCACAGGACCCTCTCACCTTATGGTAAACATAAAGGTCTGCCAACAACATGGAGAAAGCAGCTGGTTTCAACCTATGCAGAATGAAGAAATGAAACACTTCAGCTTTGTTATGGTCCTTGTTTCATTTTGTTGAGGTGGTTAAAGGATTATGCCACTTAAATAGTGTCCTATATAACCACACAGACAGAACTATGTAAAACGTCCTATCAGCCCATGTCACTACCAACATAGGTATCACAAATACACGCAGGACCTTGACACCTCTCTTCAGTCCATCTTTGCAGGGTCTACGGCACCTAGACTATAGCTTCCCAGACTGTGTGATCAAATATAACTGCCGTTGTTTCTGAGCTACCTTGGTCGCATTGCACAAGGCCATACAAAACATTTCAGGATGCTCATCAAATGGACAAGATGGGTTGAAGGTTCCCTAATTCAAAAAGAAATAATTCAGAATGGCATGTAACTGTTCTGGAATAAATATTCTTCCTCCTTTGTCTGCCATTTTCTCCGGACCTGAAGAAAGATTTCAAGGTAAGAAAGAAAAGGGGAGGGGAGAAGAAGAGAGGAGAGAAAAAGAAAAGAAAAGTATGTTTCCTACCAGATCCATACTACAGTTTGGCACTACTGAAATATTCCAGTCTGATTTCATTAAGCCTGTACAACAGGTTTAAACGTGACCCTCAAAGTTCATATATCAGCAACTTAAACCCAATGCAACCGGGTCAGGAGATGGTACTAATAAAAGGTGATTCTTAATCACTAATAAAAGGAGGACAGATTAATGTCATTACCATGGGAGTGGACTTGTTACAAAAGCAAGTTCAGCCCCCCTCTTGCTGCCTAATACTCTCTCCCTCTCTTGCTTTTCCACCATGGGATGATGCAGAAAGAAGGCCCCATCAGATGCTGGCACCTGAGCATTGGACTTCCCAGCTTTCTAAACCATGAGAAATACATTTCTTTTCTTTATATATTACCCAGCCTTAAGTGTTCTATTATAGCAACACAAACTAAGACAGACCATATTAAAAGAAATGAACCATGAGTTAAGAGATCTGGGATCTACTCCAGGATCTATGGCTAAATTAGCTGTGTAGTCAAAGAATTTCACATTTTTATGTCTCAGTTCCTCATCAGGACAACAAGGGAGATAAACTACATGATTTCTGTGGTCTCCTTTAGCCCTCACATTTTTAAATTTTAACAGGAGGATCAAGGTTCCCAATTCTGATTAGAATGCAGAAAGTTGCAAAACACTAATATGTTCACCCTATAAACCACAAGCTGGAAGAACTACAAAAATCACTAAAAATCTGGGTTTTTTATTTAAAAAAACCCAGAGACCAGGGGGCGCCTGTGACTCAGGGAGTAGGATGCAGGCCCCATATACCGGGTGGTTCCTTCTAACTGGTTCTAACTGGCCCTGGTCAAAGTACAACAAAATAGCCAGGCGTTGTGGCAGGCACCTGTAGTCCCAGCTACTCGGGAGGCTGAAGCAAGAGAATCACCTAAGCCCAAGAGCTGGAGGTTACTATGAGCTGCGACGCCACAGCACTCTACCAAGGGCAACAAACTGAGGCTCTGCCCCCCCCCACACACAAAAAAACCTCCAGAAACCTAAAGATGCAAAGATCTCTAAATAAGCTAAATTTCAGAAAATGTAGAGCCCTTCCGGAGACAAAACTATAGTTATTCTCATTCCTGATGAAGTGGCAGAAGAACAAGTAATTTTCCACTGACAAGATCAAGGAGAAACTAGCCAAATTTATAATGAACTTTTAATGGCAGAATGTGGACTTGGGTAACAGATTAGAATTCAGAAGAGGCCCTGCCACAAGCCCCACCTGCCAACTCTTCCCTATGGGTCTTCATTGAGTACAAAAGTCTAAGAGCAAGGCAGGAAAGCTGAGCAAGAAAGCCATGAACCAAAAGGCCTCCACCACATCCAAGGCAGCTGAAGGAGGCAGGCAGGACCAGAAGCAGGAGATAACACTGCTGAGGCATCTGAGTCTGCACAGAGTTAAGACAGTGTCCCTGCTAAGACCGGGTCAAAGAATTAGAGCAAAAACACAAGATAAGGAAAACCTGGGTGAGACTAGAAAGCAAAGCAAATTTCCCAGCAGCCTGATAAGCTGGGAGTGAGGCTAAAAAGCAAAGAAAATGCTCCAAGGTTCAGAATATTGATGGGGCAGAAGTATCTATAGAGGTATTGGGATAAAACATCTTCCAAGGGTGATAAAAAAACAGCAACCCACAGATCCAGAAACTTAACTCCAAGCAGGATAAACACAAAGAAACTCATACCTACTGGGGAGGGAGGGAGGAACAAGCAACCAGGGAAAGGACTCAAAGTATATACTAGGAAGAACAATAAAAATGATAGCTGATTTATCACTACAAATAACGAAAATCAGAAGACCGCAAAACATTTTTCAAGTGCCAAAAGATAAAACTATCTACACAGAATTCTATATCCAGGGGAACTATCCTTCAAAAATGACGATAAACACATTTTCAAAGAGAAAATAAAACAGGAAAGAATTTGTTTCCAGCAGACTTTTACTGTAAAAAAATGCTAAAAGTAGTTCGTGTTTTTTTTTTTTTACTATCCTAATGAGGGTAAAAGAAATTCTTTAGGCTGAAAGAAAGGGACACCAGATGTAACCCCAGATCTACAGAAATCAACAAAAAAAACAGAAAAGTTAAATATCTAGATAATATAAAAAGCCTATTAAAAAATCTGGGTGGCACCTGTGGCTCAAAGGAGTAGGGCACCGGCCCCATATGCTGGAGGTGGTGGGTTCAAAACCAGCCCTAGCAAAAAAAAAAAACTATCCAAGTTTAAATGTTTTTATGCAAAAATATTAACAATTTTAATTTATAGTATATGTAGAAGTAAAATATGGGACAATTAAGATTAAAGTGCTAGAATGGGAAAGCATGCAATTTCAAAATTTTTTTTCTTTTTGAGACAGATTCTCACTATGTTGCCCCGGGCAGAGTGCAGTGGCATCACAGCTCACAGCAACTTCAAACTCTTGGGCTTAAACAATTTTCTTGCCTCAGCCTCCTAAGTAGCTGGGACTACAGGTGCCCACCACAATTGTAGTTGTCATTGTTGTTTAGCAGGCCCTTGGCTGGGTTTGAACCCACTCACTCCGGTGTACACGGCCAGCACCCTAAGCACTGAGCTATGGGCACTGAGCCACAATTTCAAGATTAACATTATTTGTGGAGTATTTTATATTATTTTAAATAATCTGTGATACTCATTCTGTTGCCCCAGGCTAGAGTGCCAAAGCCTTACCCTGGCTCACAGCAACCTCAAACTCCTGTGTTTAAGTGATCTTCCTGCTTCAGCCTCCTGAGTAGCTGGAACTATAAGCACCTACCACAACACCTTGTTAATTTTTTTTTTTCTATTTTTGGTAGAGATGTGTTCTTGCTCTTGCTCCAGCTGGTCTTGAACTCCTCAGCTCAAGGATCTTCCTGACTTGGCTTCCTAGGGTGCTAGAATCACAGGCATGAGGCACCCTCCCTGGACTGAATACCTTCACCCTTTTGAGTTAGTATCTTTACTTAACAGGCCCATCAATGAAGGATAGTAAAGGGAGGAAAGAAAATGAAATAAATCATCAATTGTAAATCATGATTTATTTTGCAAGGCAGTTTTATATACTTTTATATCAATAATAATACAAACCAACACATTAACATTTAGATACATACCATAGATTGACAATTCTAAAGGAACTGGAAATTAATCATAGCATATTTTGAAATGAATTACATATTTTAATGAAATAACTTCAAGGTGGGGAGCAGCACCCATAGCTCAGCAGGTAGGGTGCGAGGCACATACACTAAGGCTGGTGTGTTTGAACCCGGCCTGGGCCAGCTAAACAACGATGACAACTGCAACCAAAAAAATAGCCAGGTGTTGTGGCCGGCACCTGTGGTCCCAGCTACTCCGGAGGTTGAAGCAAGAGAATCACCTAAGCCCAAGAGCTAGAGGTTACTGTGAGCTGTGATGCCACAGCATTCTACCGAGGGTGACAAAGTGAGACTCTGTCTCTAAAAAAGAAAAAAATATATATCAAAAATTGTAATATAGAACATAGCCCAAGAGTTCTAATTTAAGGATTTAAGTAACATATTTGGTGCATATTTGTTCTACATTGTCAACTATTATAAAAGCAAAGAATAGAAAGTATTTCTTCATATTAATAAAGGAAATCACAGTACTGAACATAAGAGAATTTAATATCTGAATCTTCAAAGAAAACAAGCAAGCTTTTATTGAGAATTATTATGTGTGAAGCATGGTGCTGGGCATATACCCTTAGACTAAATACTCCCAATACTGCAAAATGGATATTATGATCTTTAATTTAGAAAATTTAAGGCTCGGCGCCTGTGGCTCAGTCGGCTAAGGCGCCAGCCACGTACACCTAAGGTGGCGGGTTCGAATCCCCAGCCCGGGCCCACCAAACAACAATGATGGCTGCAACCAAAAAATGGCCAGGCATTGTGGCGGGCGACTGTGGTCCCAGCTACTTGGGAGGCGGAGGCAGGAGACTCGCTTGAGCCCAGGAGTTGGAGGTTGCTATGAGCTGTGATGCCATGGCACTCTACCCAGGGGGATAGCTTGAGGCTCCGTCTCAAAAAAAAAAAA